>WNNJ02002131.1:0-23446 GCA_012934845.2 Pomphorhynchus laevis | reverse complement strand
AAGCAAGTAATACTTACTGGTCTGTAATTGTCTACTGAAGATCTATTACCCTTTTTGAAGATGGGGTAAATAATCGATTGTTTCCACTCTTTTGGAAGAGTCGTATCAATAATAGATTGTCGAAATATGGTACAAAGTGGTGTATATATTGATCCTGCTATTCGACGAAGATATATCAAAGGTAACAAATCAGCACCTTTGGAGGTTGTCTCTTTAAGACGATGCAGTTCAGCCAAAACTTTCTCATGAGTTATCAAATAAGCTATGTCTAAACTAGGATATGAAACACTAGCACATCTTATCGTCTTACTGTTCTGGATAGGTTCAGAATACTCGTTTGTAGTCTCTCCGTCGAAGTAAAAATGCCTTGAGAACATCTCAGCAAGGTTGTCTTCAATAACGCTATCAAAATATTGGCCAATTGTTTTATTAGCGTTCCTACTACTATTCACATATAGAAAGAGAGCTTTGGGATCATGTCTACAACTATGAGCTAGACCATTTTCAAATAAATAGCGCTTATGTCGTTTTAAAGAATTAAAGAAATTTCTCGCCTGCTTATAAATACCATATTCATAAAAAACACCCTTAGAGCCTCCAACTTTCTTTCTGCCTCCAACTGTCTTTCTTCTATCTACAAACGTCTCTCCAATCTCCATCTCGTTCTAAACCCCGACAAGTGTAAAATAATGTGGATCCTCCCGTAAACCAAACATATCTCCTCTTATTGTATATTTTGCCTCATCGATCATCCACATAGTCCACAATCTCACTTTCTTAGGCTTCCATTTCGATGATCACCTTTCCCTTAAACCCTTCGTCCGTGACAAGGTCCGCTCGTCTAACTTAATTCTCCGTGACATTTGTCGTATCCGCCCCTTATCGACTTCCGTTCTTGTATGTCTCTTCTTCCATCGCTTCTTTTCCCTAAAATCGATTACTGCCTTAGCCTTTTCGACAATTCTCCAAAATCCATCAACCTACCCCTACAACGAATAATCAACTCCGCCGTTCGAGTGATCTTTTGTCTCCGTCGCTTCAACCACACATCCAAATATTTTGCCTAACTCTCCTGGCCCACCATCCACATCCGCATAAAACTCCGCCTTCTTCTCGTAACTTTTCGGCTCATCGCTGTCGGATCCCCATCGTTCATCAACCTTCCTTTATTAGACGGCACTCGCCCCACCTCGCTATCGCTGCGTTCCCGCCATACCATTTTACTCCACGTTCCCAATTACTCCAACAACTACGGTCTCCGATTCTTCCTCGTCGCCGCCCCACTCGCCTGGAATCAACTCCCTCTCGACGTCCGCCACGCTCCCTCCTTTATCACATTCAAACACCTCTTCCGTTCACACCTTCTCGACACATGATTTACATTTTTGTTTTGTTGTGGTCATGTAAGCGTGCGTTGACACGCATTTGCCACGTTAAAATAAATCTCTTTTTTGCTAACAATTGTTCATGTAACATTTCCGTTTGTAGGGACCGCAGCAAACAAAACACAACAATGAAACAAAAACACTAAAAATATACAACAAAAGTACAAAACATATGTATTCATAACAAAACAAAAATGCAAAATATAGTAAAATATAAATAATGAACATGTCGGAGTTTTCAAAGGATTCAAATGTTGCTGCAAAAACCAGTGGAATTCCAGCCAACAAAGTGGTTCTTCATGTAAGTTCTTCACAACGATTCAATAAGGTCAGTACTGTTTCTTTATTATCCGGTGATGGGGAAGTGCTTCCACCCATCCCAAAATTAAATAATTTGGTTATAATCGAAGGTATACGACCAATCGAAATTATAACGAAAGTATACGTTCCTGCTAAATTCAACGAAATTCAAGCTAAAGATGCAAATGTTCAAATAAGTTCTGCTTCTCAACGATCTAACAATAAGGTCAGTAATGCTTTTTGTAATCTAGTGATAGGGAGGTGCTACCCCATCACAAAATTGAAGAACTTGGTAATTATAAAAGTAATACGACCAATTGAAAGGCACAAACTTTACAATGTAGTTTTACGTTCATTTGCCCAGCAGTATAAAAACATAATTTTGTTCAACACGGTGAAACTTCACCCTTCAGAGGTGAAAGTTTCGTTCGTCATAGCAGACCTGGCTAAAAAATACTCTGAATACTTTTCCACCAACCTAAACGTTTATGGTGAACTCACCTTTAGGCCCATCCTTGCATCGCTAAAGGTGACAAATTTTCCTTGTAGTATGGATGAGGAAAATATAAAATTATTAATGTATACATTTAAAATTACTAATTTTAGGTCAATCCGGGGTAGGGATGGCAAGCCTATCCCAGTTGGCTGTGGCTCAGCTCCGGTGGATACTGCAGACGCCTTGGCTAAATCTTAATCGAACCCCTTCATTGGTTTTAATATCCGTTTATTTTTCATTACAGAAAAATATGAGCTTACTTACCCCCACTGCAGCAGGTGTCACAAATGGGGGCACTGGGCCTTCAGCTGCAGTGGGACCCTAACATGCGGGGTTTGCAGTTCAGCTTCCTGTCAAACTCTACTATCGAACGACCGTTGTGTGCCCCTCCCATCCTGCTCGAACTGTGGAGGAGCCATCCTGCCTGGGATAGGCGATGCAGTATGTTTAAAGAATATAGAAGCTTGTTCATCAAACCGGTCAAACCTTCTACTTATTCGCAAGTGGCCGCCCCGCGAATGGATGACTCTGAGATATTACGTACGATGGACGTTAAATTAGAAGTTTCCCATCGCAAACTTGAAAACCTAATTCTCATGGCTTTGGGTGTAGTGAACACTCATCCAACGCTACCTGTTTCGGCAGTTCTTCCGGAGTCGAAGAAGAGGGAGGCTTCGGCCCATACCATCCCCCCCGCTCAAGATCGGTAAAATGCTGAGTGGCAAACAGCATAGGGGAATAAAGGCGCTGCCCAGGGGCAAGTACCGACATCGGGTGGGGCTAGTGGCGGGAAGGGTAACCTTCCTGCACCTAGCTCTGTCTAGGTAGGCAATCCCCCATCCAACTAATCCATTACAATGTAGAGTACTCGTGAGCCTTTTTCACTGAATGTCCTACAGTGGAATTCGGGAGGTGCTTCTACCCTTAGACTTTTATCTGATAGAGATGCAGATGTTATAGTCCTTCAGGATATGCGGTCTATCCGTCTTCCCCAGGACATTACCTGATTTATCCCAAAATATATATGTTCCCACTATACTCCGTACATAAGCCCACCTCACTCCTCATTATCTCAAAGACTCTTAATCTTAGTTAAGTGCTCCTTAAGGTCCTCCATCCTATTAATCTACTCATGTCCGGCCATGTCTTGTTTAGTAGTTTCACTCAGTAAGAACGGTAAACGTCTTAGTCTAGCCAATGTCTACATCCGTCCAGGGGAAATTCACAAGAACCGTGACCTCCTGGATAGTATTATTGACTGCGGCTATGACATGATACTTGGGAATTTCAACGACAGAACTGGTCGTTAGATCAATGCAGCACTTCGCAGAGCTAGGAACGGTCATCTTATTCACAAACCCTCACCCCTACCTTTCATTGCACATCAACAAATTCTATCCTCGACTTATTACTGCTTCACTCGAGGTGGCTGTTAAAACCTCAAGGTTTTAACCTGTCCTCGTAGGTTAGCTTACCTACGAGGACAGCACAACAGAAACCGCAGAGGAAATTAAGTCCTGAAGCGCTGTCCTCGTCAGTGAAATGAATGGCAATGTGAGTCCAAACATTGCAAATCTTGTTGTCGCATCCAATTTGCTTTTCGATGTAAGTTTCCTTGACAGATTTGAGTTGCTGGCCGACATTAGCTTTCTCTTTGCCATAATAAGATGTCAATTAGTTAGTTATAATTGTATATTATTTATCTCCAACATTTTTCAGGTTCACTCAATGTCGTTTCAGAGGCTCGTCTCGAAGTTTACTTGATCTATGTTTGTTTACCATTAAGATAAGGTCTCTAGCGAAAATCGGAAATAGCGATCATTGTAACATGTTAATCGGATTTCCATTTATTATCCCACATGTTGACAATTATAATGGCACAATACATATTTTCAAAGCTATTACACTGCAGTCAGGAGTTATTTTATCAAATAATTTGGCTAGACCCGCTTGTCGCTGGGCTGGAAAATGCATAGCACCATTTTCGGAACCCACTTACATATTTACTTCACAGAAATGCGCCATTATGTTCCTCAGTCTCGGAAACATTATAACTATTGGTTTGACCCAAAATTAAAAAATCTTTTGGAAGCATTCAAAAATGTGTGAAAATTACATAATTACATCATCATATGAGAAAAATTACACACCCGCTAGTCTTATTTACATATTTTGTAAATTACTAGAACGTTTGATCTTGCGAAACATAAATGAATACGTTTTTGCTAGTAACATCTTGCATGTTGCGCAACATGGATTCCGATCGCATATATCAACATTTTCAAAATTATTAATTGCCCGAGATTATTGAACGAATGCTTCGAATATTAGTCTTGATACGGATGTGATGTTTGTAGATTTCTCACGTGTGTTGGACACAATTAATCATCACATCCTCATCTACAAGCTGATCAAATATAGTTTTTATCATCTTATTATCAATTGTATTGGAACTGCAGAACTTGTGCTATTCGAGTAAATGGGGTTCTTATTCTTATTTTAACAAACAACAAATGAGCTACGTGATCGTGTCGCTTACAAAACATGATAAAAATGCCAACAAATAAAGAATTCAATCAAAAAGAAGTCGCAAATTCCTTATTTCGGCTTCGATGGCTTTCTTGTATCTAGTATCACTAGATACATCACGAGAGATATTCAGGCACTTTAGTGCACCCCATTTATTAATTACTCTGGTTGCAAATCGATGGTAAACATGAATTATTGTAGTAGATCGTATTAATTTCCACACATGTCCACGAGTTTCTCGTCTATCATTCACGGATAGTATGCGGGAGGGACCCGCAAAGCCACCGAAAACAATTTTGAGTGTTGTTGATCTGCGATATTTTAATGTACCGAGACGTAGAGATGTCAAACATTCAGCAAATCTAAAATTGGAGAAATTCGAAATCGTGCGCGACCATTTACGTAGCAGGTTCTCAATGTCACGGGATTCTCTTAAAGTTTGTGGATAAGTTACAGGTAAACCGTATTTAAGAATGGGTAAAATATATGAGCAAAATAGTAGCTTGAACATTGATTGATTTATCCGATCATAAGACTTAAAAACATCCATAAAATACGATAGCTTCGATTACAAATATATCTAGCGTGGACATTAATTTTTAAGCTATTGGTCATAATCACACCAAGATCTTTAAATTCACTTAATTGGCTTATCTGAATCAAACCGATCTGATACGATGAGTAGATTGAAGAACCAATGGGCACATTAAGAGGGGTTAACGCTTAAACCATTTTCCGATGTTCATCTTTCTAGGCATGTCATATCATCTTGAAGGATCTAAATGTCCCTCCCATCTCTAATCCGCCGCCATATCTTAACATTATCAGCATGCATAACGACATCAGAACGAATTACAGATGGGAGATCATTGATATAGACAATAAAAATAAATTGTGAGATAACAGCATCCTGTGAACTCTAAAATGAATAGCGAATGAGGTGGGCATATCTGCACCTACACGTACTCTGTAAGAGCGTAAACTTAAGTAATTTACAATCAAGGCGACATTTCACAAACACTAAGTGACCCATCCATCTAATGAAAACTACTATTTACATATTGTTGATCTATTTGGTTTGAAACCGTGTTGCGAGTCAGTAGGTTATTGTTGCTTTCCAAATCAGAAGATATGTTTTTGACTATTAGCCTTTCAAGCAAATTACAAATAATACATGTCAAGGCAACTAGGCGATTCTTACACATTTATCGATCTCCATTTTTATACACTGGAACTACAATGGACTCCTTCCAACTTGAAGGAATTTGAGATTGGAGAATAAAAATTGAAACATACAGAAAACATGAATATTAAAAATATATCCATCCTGATCTGTATTTAAATTTTTAAATTTCCAGGAACTATCAGGTATAGTTAAACGACAACAAAAAATATTTTGATATTTCGCTAGTAACTATCATCTTCAGAAAATTAACATAAAAATGAAAAAAAGTCATATAAATAAAGTTTATTGTCGGTTTGCACATTGATGTTGAGGGGTCGAGCGATTGTTTCTTAAGGAGGGGACGAACGATTGCGGATTTCCAGTGTGAAGGGAAGATACGACTGCGGATAGACGAGTTAAACAAGGTTGTGAGAAATGGGGATATCGATGAGCATATAGATTTTAATATGTGGGTAGGCAGGGGATCGGCAGGTGAGGTTTTGTTGGGCAAGGACATGAGGACAGATGATACTTCTGTAGGTGATACAGGGAGAAGATGAAAGAGTTCGGGAAGGATGAGAGTAGACTGGGCAGAGTGGGATAGGATGGAGACCAGGGTGTGAGAGAGCAGCGTGGATACTTTAGTCTGGAGAAATGACGAATAATCATTAGCATTGATGTTGCAAGGCGTAGAGGAACGAGCCAGGATTGAGTTAAAAGTATGCCAGAGAGTCTTAGAGTTGAATGAAGTGATTATTTTATGCTGCCAGAAGGAGTTGCATTTGGTACGTAGTAGGTTGAGATGAGACCGGCGAAGAGCAAGATAGGAATCACGGAAAGACGGAGTGATCGAGCGGAAATCGCGTCTGAGAGAGCGGTGATAGACTCGAAAAGCATGGCGGAGTCGACGCTTTGAGAGTAGGCATTGGATGTCAAACCATGGGGCACGGTGCAAGCGACGGTGAGGGTGAGACTTGAAGGGCAAGAGAATATCGAGAGTGGATGTGAGTTCGGAGTCGAAAAGAAAGGCGAGATCGTGAGGAGATGAATATGTTATTGTGGGTAATGATAGAGACGATTTGAGTAAGGCAGAGCGGAGAAGGGAAAGGTCAAGATTTCTCCAAGGGCGACGTAGGATTGTAGGTGTGTGAGGAGGGGTGTGGTTGCGAGCGAGATCAAGGGTGATAAGAAAGTGATCGGATAGACCAGGATCAGAGATGGACAGTGAGGTGTGGGCAGCAAAATGATCGGGGACAGCGATGATGTCGAGTGCCCCGCCAAGTATATGTGTGGGGGCAGTGGAGATTAGTTTGTAATTGTAGTTGGATAGAATGTTGATGAAGCGGATGGAATCTGTGGAAGAGGGGCGGTCTAGGCGGATATTGAAGTCGCCTAGAACGAGTGAAGGGATTGAGGACAAAGAACAATGAGAAAGGAGGTCAGCGAGTTCGGTAAAAAATAAGGCTGCAGGAGCTGATGAACCAGGACGGTATACAATGGCGAGATCTAGAGTGATCGGGTTAGAATAACGACAAGTGAGCAATTCAAAAGAGCAAGGACTGAAAGGGGGATTGATTTTGCGAAGAGACGCTGGGTGACGCGCGAATGCGACGATGCCGCCATGATTAGAGGATTTAGAAGGGCATGAGCTGAGGGGGCGGGCGGATTCGACTAGGGAGCAACCGGCAGAGAGCAGACGGCGAATGGAGAGGTCGTCGGAATCTGAGTGCCAGGATTCGGTGAGGCAGAAGAGATCGATGGATTGCTTGGTGAATAGGTTGAGGATAAGATCGGATTTATTGAGAATAGATCTAGTGTTGAGGAGACCGAGGCGGAAACCGTGTGCTGTGGCGAAAGAGACTAGTGGAGAAGACACATAGGAGAGATGGAGCGCCATCGAATTTTTGGACGGGTGTGGACAATTTGAAAATTTCCGTCTATGTTTCGGATGGCGAATGAAGTTTCGCCGTTTTCCTCGCGACGACGTTTTTCGATGCGGGCTGAAGAGATTTGAGCGATTTCGGAAGGGGCGCGATCGGGGAAAATTCGAGTGGTTGAAGATGACATGAGTTTGAATCGTTGAGAGAGGACAGAAGACGCGTGAGAGCGATGCTTGAAAACAATTTTTAGGAGAGGGGGCTGGGAAGGATTAGATTGAGAAGATTTGTTTAGACGGATGAATGCGACTGGAGAAATGTCCTTGAAAAAGGATGGTTTATCCGCAGGAACAATAGACGAGAGGATGGATCTGAAGGCGGAAACATCGTGGTCCAGACGTGCTTGTGGAGATAAGGAGTTAGAAGGCGTGATATTAGTAACAATGACGCAACGATCGCGAGAAGCAAAGCGCTTCCGTAAAGGAGGACGACTGACGTGAGTAGGTGAGATCACGATAGAAGAGCTGGCAGTTGATGATTTGGAGGGATTTGGTTTGACGACGGGAGACATAGAGGATAATGATAATAAAGCGGGTGGCAAGCGATGTGAGGAAAGGTTATGAGTGGAAGGATAGTGGAGGCTGGTGGAGGTGATTTTGATTGATGGATGCAAGTTATTGAGAAACGAGACAGGAAGGACGGGACGTGGGGTGTCGGGGAGTGAACATACATTAGTTGTAACAATTTGCGGCTCCGTCACTGTATCGGTAGATTTATCATAAACTTGACAAAATCCATCTTGCTGCGATACAATTTGCGGCTTTTTCAGATTATCTGATAATGGATTATCTGATGATGACGTAGAAACGCAATGAGGGGTAGAAATGTAAGGTGATTTATCTGATACGACAAAAGAAATACTGGGTTGCAAATGGTCAATGACAGTAACATCAGAAGATTGAGCTGATTGATTGGGCAAAATTGAAGGATGTATAGTAATACCTGTAGAAGAGATGGGAGATTTGGCATTCTTAGAGGCAATCGAATGCGGGAGAATTGGGCATCGAGGTTGAGACTTATTACAATACGAAGAGGCATGTGTGGACATCGCTGCATTGCCAGATAGTTTCAATATATTTGTCTTGAGATTCTCTATTTCACTCTTCATCGTATTTATCATCTTAGCCGAACAGTAGCCACAGTAGAATTCGTTGTCTGCAAGGCAAGATGCCTGGGATTCTTAAGTCCAAATACTTACCCACGTGTGACAATCATTGTTTGAGCAAAGGACTTGTTGTTCAGATCCATTGGAAACATCTCTAACATCGGTGTTGGACGCAACATGGTTGGGAACTTGAGACTTTTGTTTTTTCCGACCCATTTGTATATAGTCGTTTGATTCGTGATTTTATTTTCCTCGTTGTATGATTGATTACTTCTATCTTCTGATTAGTTGATTGATTACTTCTATCTTCTGATGACCTTGTATGTTTATAAGAAACCAAAATTTTTTGTGTTCCAGTTTGTTTATATTGCGGTGCATCACAACATAAATCATATAATTTAAAATAATTTAAGTACAATTTAATATTCTGATTAAATTGATTTCTTGACAACTTTAATTGTCTTGATAGATTATTCCAATAATATGTAGCTATGTCGATTACAATCGAGCATAGTACCCTTGGTCTCAGTCGACGTTCTAAAACTTAAGAATGATCACGCATTCTCTCAAATTCACGAAAGTTACATGGGTAGTTAAGGATGCTTGAATAAGACATTGATCGACCTTTATAGGATACTGCTTTATGATAAGCATGTTTATCGCAAGAGACAAGCATTCTACGGGTTCTTAATGGATCCAGCAAGTGCGAGGCACTTCGTAGTATATATTCATATTTGATAATTTTATGTTCCAGATCAGGAAACAGAATTGTTATGTTGATCAACACGTGATAATAACCTCTGCCCTGCTTAATAATTAGTGTGGTTTTTTACTTTTATAAAATATGTCACCAGTTCCTTTTAATATTATTTTCGTTGTTTATTTTCATGAACGTTTCAGGATGTATGTTGTACAATAAATATATTATATATAAGCAAAAGAGTCACATCTCATAGTTTGAAATTTTAAGGAATCTCGTACAACTAACAGTTTTTGCAACGTTTGTTAATTGTGTTTGTACAATTAAATTAATAAGATCTATTAAATAGGATTTATTTTCGGAAGTGATACAGCAATCGTCGATTTCCGATCATTTGAAATTACGGACGTATTGATAGATACGTTAAATAACTTGAAAGCGCGTATGTCATGATACATTTCAAGAGATTAAGGACATAAGTAGTAATATCGTCAGGATCCACACATTTAGAAACCTTGGATAACTCTATTTCAACATCATACAATTATAAGGATTGACAATTATGACAATTATGTACGGACTCTGATATAAGCATTATCTATAATTAAAAAAGCGGAAACAAATCAGCGAACGCTTAACGATTTTCACAGGGTCGTCAATAAATTTATTTCTGATGTGAATGCTTGGAACACAATAATTAGATACTTTTGATCGACAAACATAATTCCTAAATTGCTTGGATGTGTCTTTAATATATAACAACCGCATTCTCATACATACATATATTTTTCGATTTTAAGCGATTACGTTCATTGCGAATTCCTTTGTACTTACTATATAATTATTTATATATTAATTATATATTACTCCTTAATTTAGTAATTTCTGAATTATTATTATTAGTATTACACTATTGGACCCATTAGAGGGTAACTTATTATTGGACCCATTAGAGGGTAACCTTTAAGCTGTCTTATTTTTGAATAATTTATATTATTAAAAAAAAATTATTAGTATTACAAGTTATAGCCAAATGGCTGTTTCAACTGATCACATAGGAAATAAAAAAGAAAAGAAGAAAAAAAAGTTAATAGCGGTTACATAATATTGTATACATTCGGAATGCCATGATCGTTAATCCACTGACGAAGTTGAACTTTAAATTGAGATAAGTCCTTGGTACATGCTATTTCTCCTGGCAACGTGTTCCAGGCGTTTAATGCTCGATGTGAGAGCTTAGCCAAACTCACTACTTTACCGTGGGGAAACTTAAATAGTTTCAACGGGTGGCCACGATGCGTCTGAGAACAAACTTTAACATAGCACGAGGGAAAACCATCTATCCCATTAACCATTCGCCATAATGCAACAAGGTCTAGGTAATATAGCCTCTGACCCAAAGATGGTATCTTTAGAAATTCAAGCCGCTCACGATATGAATATGATCCATCCATACACATTCGAGAACCTCTACGAAGGATTGACTCTAGTCTATTGAACTCTTTCTTAGTGTATGGAAAACTGCTTGCACGCAGTACTCTATTAGATTTGAATACAAATCTTTATTAATTTTATCTTTCCTTTTATAATCGTTTGTTATTTTTCTTTACTTTTTAATTTAAAAAAATAATATTTTCAAATTTTAATTATATAACGAATTCTAAATTTTATTTTATTGTTATTTAATTCATATTTATACCCTTTTGATAGCAGCTTTATTAATTCACAATTTTCAATTAATTCTAGATTATGGGTACATATATTATTATAACAAACAGAAGCAAATGAGCTACAAGCTCGTGTCGCTTACAAAACATGATAAAATAATATCAAGGCACTTTAGTGCATTCCACCCGTTAATTACCCTGGTTGCAAATCGATGGTGAACAGGAATTCTTGTAGTTGGCTTTATTAATTTCCACACATGCCCACGAGTTTGTTATTATCTATCTGTTGTATAGCTTATTATCACGGATAATAAGCTAGAGAGACCACCAAAGCCATCGAAAACAATTTTGACTGCAGTTGATAAATCAATGGCCGATCTGCGATATTTTAATGTGCCGACACGTAGAGATGTCAAACGTTCAGCATATCTCAAATTGGAGAAATTCGGAATCATTCGTGACCCTTTACGTAACAAGTTCTCAATGTCACGGGATTCCCTTAAAGTCTGTGGATAAGTTACAGGTAAACCGTATTCAAGGATGGGAAGAATATAAGAGCAAAATAGTCGCTTGAACATTGATGGACTTATCCGATCAAAAGACTTGAAAAACATCTATAAAATATGATAGCCTCGATTACAAATATATTTAGCGTGGACATTAGTTTTTAAGCTACTGGTCATCATCACACCAAGATCTTTAAATTCACCCACTCGGCCTATCTGAATCGAACCTATCTGATACGATGAGTTTAGTGAATAACCAATGGACATATGCGCACATTTAGAGGGGTTAACCTTCAAACCATTTTTCGCTGACCATTTTTCTAGACATGTCAGATCATCTTGAATGATCTTAATGTCCCGTCCGTCTCTAATAGGCCGTCAAATCTTAACATCGTCAGCATACATTACGACATCAGTACGAATTACAGATGGGAGATCATTGATATATACAATAAAAAGAAGCGGGGAGATAACAGCATAATGTGGAACGCCAGAATGAATAACGAATGAGGTGGACATATCTGCACCTACACGTACTTTGAAAGAGCGTGAACTTAAGTAATTTGCAATCCAGGCGACATACATATGACAAACACTAAATGACCTCAATTTGTGAATACGTCGATCATGCGGAACTGAATCAAAAAGATGAGAGAAATCTACAAAAAGTACATCAGATTGAACTCGTTCATCTAATGAAGACTGCCATGCGTTGGAAGAAACCAAAAGATTACTTATTGTTGATCTATTTGGTCTGAAACCGTGTTGTGAGTCAGTGAGTTTACCGTTGCTTTCCAAATCAGAGGATATGTTTTTGACTATTAGCTTTTCAAGTGTACCGAGTAAATTCAAGCAGAGAAGAATAGGCTTTATTCTAATACATCTAGAATAACAAGTCAAAAGGTAAGTATCATTACATTCTCCCCACGACATAATCATTTAAGTACGCAGGACTTCTTCGATTTCTTTGAGGTCGTAGTTCCCCATTTTCAGAACGATTGAAGTATCTCGTAGGGTAGTTGCTCTGGCACGTATTATCAGTATTTAAGAGAAATGATTCATCCTGTCTGGATAGTTCGTTTTCCTCGTTGTGATTGACCGTCTCATCGATATACTTCGTTGCATCCAAGTTTTCAGGGTTGACAGTGATTTCATCAGAACGCTTATCTGAACGTGAATGAGAATTGCTATTTACTGTTGAATGGTCATTTATTGATGCCTGATCACACATTTTATCGCCATCGTATAAATTCAAAGTTTCAAGGTCAAAGGGAATGTCACCATCGGACGAGTTGATATTGAGGTTTTCGTCGACTCTGGGATACGGGGATAAATGTCGAGTTGATATATATCTCCCTCCCGTTTTGTAACTTCACGAGAGCAAAATTGGGATTGGCATACACAATTTCAGCTTTTTCCACAGGGTTCTCGTATTTGTTCGTTTTATTAAAGCGTCTTATTAAGACTGGGCCAGGGTTTGATAACCAAGACTGAAGATCATGACCATTTATAGTGCGTCGGCTGAATGTAAAGAGTCGTACATGTGGTGTGTGGTTCGTGGCAGTACACACAAGTGATCGAATAGCGTTGAGACATTGTGGTAATACACTTTGCCACTCATCTGTTTTCTTTCCGAGGTCATGTAAACGCAATGATATTGCCTTCCATAGTACACCATTAAGGCGCTCGACTTGACCATTGCCAGCAGGGTTGTATGAACTTGAATGAGTAATCGCCACCCCGTGATGAGAGAGGAATGACTGGATTTCCTTAGAGGTAAAAGCCGTACCTTGATCAGAATGGATTGAAGCAGGTGAACCGAAAATTGAAAAGATCTGGTTTAAACAGTCTATGACAGTGTGTGTAGTCATATCAGAACATGGAAAGGCAAAGGGGAATCTGCTATACTCGTCAATGACGGTTAACAAATATCTTTTATTGTTCTTTGTAGGAATTGGGCCCTTAAAATCCATAGACAAGCGTTCAAATGGCATACTTGATTTTATGAGTTTAGCCTCATGTGGACGAAAAAATCTTGGTTTCAATATAGCGCAGCTTTTGCACTCGCTTGAAATATTCCTAACATCCGAGAGGGAAAATGGGAGGTTCCGTTTTTGCACGAAATGCCAAAGGCGAGTAATTCCCGGGTGGCATAATTGACTATGGACTTTACGAAGATGCTGAAGATCATGATTGGTGAATGAGACAGAGTTGCAGAACGCGTCGCGAGAAAGAGCGTCAGCGGCATGATTGAGCTTCCCAGCTCGGTACTGGATATCAAATTTAAATTGGGACAACTCCAAACGCCATCTTAATATCTTGTCGTTCTTTATTTTGTTGTTGTGAGCACTGAACATGTATGAAACAGAACGCTGATCCGTAATAATCTTGAATGGTTGGATGTACAAATAGTGTCTCCAGTATCTTAACGCTTCAACAATAGCCAGCGCTTCCTTTTCAATGGCGGTGAATCGTTTCGCGTTTTTGTCGAGGGATCTTGAAAAGAAGGCGACAGGCTTACTATTTTGAGACAAACAAGCTCCAATCGATCGCTCACTTGCGTCTGTCTCTATCGTGAATGGCAATTCAAAGTCGATGGTTGACAAAGTGGCTTCAGCTATACGTTCCTTCAAAGTATGGAAAGCTTTCAGTGCAGAATGAGATAATGGGAAAGACTGAGAATCAATTAGAGGACGAATCAACTTTGAGAAATCTTTAATCCAGGAACTGTAGTAGGCGAACAAACCAACAATACGCTTTAAGGATGCTGCGTTCTTGGGTTCCTCAAGGGAAGTAACTGAAATCACTCGATTGGGGTCAGGGGACATTTTTCCTTTAGAAATTTGGTAACCAAGTATTCGTATACACGAAGACGCGAACACACACTTTGAATTGTTCAAGGTTATATTGTATTTTGTGGCTACGTTTAGAAAACGCTTCAGGTTACTGTCATGTTGCTCTTTACTTCTTCCGCCGATCACGACATCATCCAGATAAGCGTAGGTGTCTGTCAACTTCTCTCTATTAATTATCCCATTGATAACTCGTTGAAAAGCAGGAACGGCGTTTGTGAGACCGAATGGTAGACGATTGAAGTGATATAAGGATCCATTCGCCTCGAAAGCAGTATAATGACGCTCGTCACTGCGCAGCAAAATCTGATGGTAAGCTGATTTAAGATCGAGACAACTGTAAAAGGAATATGGAGCTAATTTGTTGATAAAATCATCAATTCGTGGAAGTGGGAAGGCGTCGAGCTGAGTAAATTTATTGACAGTTTCCGAATAGTCAACAACCATCCGTCTCTTTTGGTTCTGATTGACAATGAGTACTTGAGCGCGCCAGGGCGATTGACTTGGTTCGATAATTTCGTCGGATAATAGTTGTTTGATTTGGCTGTCAATGAACTTTTCATCGTACGGATTTATTCTACGAGATTTTGTTGCGATAGGATGGATGGATTCGTCCAGAAATTTGAATAGCTGAGGAGATTCAACTGTCAAAGCTTCTGCAGCTCCAATTGTAAAACAAGGCTCGGAACCGTTGAATTTCATAAGTAACGAAGTGTGTCTTGAAAGGAATGGCCGGCCAAGTATAACATCCGAACATAAAGACGACAAAATATGGAATTTTATATTCTTGTAAGGTCTGCCATCAGCTGATATATCCGCTACCACGAATTGTCGTAATTTAGTCGAGAATGCGGTGTTCGCCATAGACACACGTATAGTTGAGGGGTTCGATGTCAGTTTGCACAAAGTGGAAATATCAGGTCTTATCAAATTGAGTGCACTACCTGTATCAATCAACGCATTTAACGAAACCCCTTTTATACAAATTTGAATTGTTGGTAGCGTCGCGGCAGAATCTTGAAAGAAAGAAGTGCTACCTAGCACGGAATGGACACCTGTTGAAATTTGTCGTTTGGATTTACACACCCGTGCGAAATGACCCAACTTCCCGCAAGTACGACAAGTGATATTCTTAGCAGGACATCGATCTCGTTTGTGAATTGTATCTCCACAAAAGTAGCATTTGCGACGTTCTACCGAGTTACATTGTATTTGACAAGGAAGTTCTTCTTGTATATTTTCATGTAGTTCATTTATGGTCATCGATTCACAACCCATATTTAAGTTTGATTGTTCTGTGAAATGGCTTGCTTGAGTATGCGCGTCTTCCAAAGTTCGTGCAAGCTCGTACGCCTTGGCTTTATTGTGTACCGCAGCTTCAAGCAGGCGTTGCCGAATTATCGGTGAGTTGATTCCTGCGACGAACGTGTCGCGTAAAAATAAATCTCGATGATTTTAAGCTGTTACAGCCTCGAATGGACATTCACGACCCAGAGATTCGATATGCCTTATGAATTGATCGATTGTTTGGTTGGACGATTGGCGCTGATTACGCAATTGATGTCGCAGAAACAAATCCGTTTTCGATTTGACGTACGTAGTAGATAACGTCGATAACGCGTCTTCGTAAGTTTCCGTTTCTCGAAAAAGGTCGTAAACCTCCGCTGAAACCAGGTTCGTTAAAATGTGAAATTTGTCACTATCGGACGGTGACTCCAAGGACGAAATGAATGTCTTGAAACGTATGAGCCAATGTCTCCAGGTGCGCTCGGCATTCGTGTCATCAGGATGCAATTCCAAGATGTTTGGCTTCAAGATCTTGTCCATGGTAACAGTGTATTAGAATAAATTGTACCGAGTAAATTCAAGCAGAGAAGAATAGGCTTTATTCTAATACATCTAGAATAACAAGTCAAAAGGTAAGTATCATTACATTGTTTAAAAAGGGTAGTAATTGAGTTCATTTTTCTGGTCAATAATTCTGATGATTCAGAATCGCATACAGGCAAACAAGAGTTATTCGACTAAATTACACCCGGCATATTGAAGTCTCCCAGAAGAACCAAATTATCAATATAAGCAAGCATTTTTAACTCTCTTTGAAGGCGATTCGTCGGTGAAAATGGAGATCTGTACACGATACTAAGAATGACCGATGAATAATGACTCGTTACATGGCACCATAATTATTGATAACCAATTTCATTGTCCCTGTGTTATATACTCAAAACAAGACTTTTAATAATATACACGATTACACCATCCCTCTATCAGCTATTCGATCGCAGCGCTACAATGTAAATAAGGGTATTGCGATATTGGAATCATCAATATTTGAATTAAATCACGATTCAGTAAAATCCATAATATAAGTATTAAATTAATCAGCCATATACGTCACATATACTAACTTACAAACTTAACTCTGAACATTGGAGTATAACATATTCACATACTTTTAATTTGCAATAAAATTAGCAGGTGCTAGAATAGAGTTTCTTTGATTTGGTTCATTGGCGCGACGTAGTTCGAAAGCTATAAAATTGGCACAGTATTGTCGTGAGGGTTTAGCAAAGCACACTAGGGCGGTGTCGCACAACTTGAAAATTCTGAATTGTCAAATTCGTTTATCCGTTATTAACTCGATTTCGAAGTTCCGTTTTAGCTAATTTTAGTTTTACTGTCAGATGTATCTAGATACCTAGGTAGCCTTATGCCACTGCCAGCTAGGTTATATTATAAGGTTAACATATCAAGGTTAATATGAACTTTAATGCAAGGTTAATGTAAACCGTGTATTTGACCTTTTTAAAACATATATAATGTGAACTTATAGGTCTAAACAAATTAATAATTGCTATACACAAATAAGTTTTTAAAAATATGTATGTCAAATACGACATTTCCACTAACTTACAAACCATCTCTGAACGTCGGAGTATAGCACACTCACATACTTCGCCTTGTTTGCAATAAAATTAGCAGGTGCTAGAGCAAAGTTGAGATAGTAAAGTTTACTCTCTTAACTATCCTCGAACGGTCTGGGTAGTTCGTTCAACCAATCCACATGTGCTTTGTAGATTTGGATAAGACGTTCGACCGAGCTCTGCCAGGAAGGTTGTAGGAAGTACTAAAAGAATTATAGAGAACCACACTATCTTCGGATTGCAATGGCTAATCTGTATGAACAGTGTATGAGTTGCGTTCGTGTTCTAGCTAGGAGCTTTGAATACTTTCTAGTAGACGTTTGGCTTGCCAGGATTGTCCTTTGTTTCCAATGTTGTGCATTGTTTTCATGGACAAAATTATGAGACGGATGTTTTGTCGAATGTCGGTCTTCAGTTTGGTTTCATCGGGGTACCATATCTGCTTTTTGCATATGATGTTGCCTGGTTGACTCCTTGTTCTAAGGACGTATAATGCCTACTAAATCGATTTACGATGGAATGTCAACCAGCGGGATGTTGGTTAGTACCTCCAAAACTGTATCGATGTGTTCGTCACGGATTCATGTGTCAATGCCAACCCAGATTGGGGAAAAGGTTCTTTCTTATGTAGAGGACTTTAAGTATCTTGGAGTATTGTTCTCGAGGGACAGTAGGAATATTATGGAGATTGAGAAGCGGATCTGCTTAGCTAACGCAGTAATGCGTTCTTTTTACAGGTCTGTCATGATAAAGCCGAAGTTAAGTCGTCGGGCGAAGCTTTCTGTTTACCGAGCAATCGTCATTCAAATCTTCATTCGCAATCTTCAAACAAATTAATAATTGTTACGCACAAATAGGTTTTTAATATGTATGTACATGATATATATTAAGCTTGGAATGTGTTTGGACAAATAGCTCATAATAAAGTGATTTTAATTTTAATTATTAAAATTACATTTTATAATGCATTGATATCATATAATGAATGAAATTATAAGTTATTATTTTAGTTTAAATTGATTGTGAGATTTTAATTCTGCTATTATTATATGCCGACTTCAAAGGGAGCTGAAGCTTGTAAGGAAGCATCACATCGAATACAAAACACACAAAAAACGAAAAAAACATCAAGAGTTCACAAAGTCAAGCTTTAGGCGTTCTTTGAATTGCACAGCAGAAGAGCTGTTGATCACACCAGGTGATAATCCATTCCATCTTTTACAGACGCGATCCATCGCTGTCGTGCAATTTGTTCGATGCTTTGAGCGATGCTTCAAACATAGCTCGTGTCCACGTAACATTGAGGATTCACGAAGACAGAACAGCTGCTTACACGGATGGTTAGGCACGCGCAGCGACATCCACACTAGTGTAAGATCTGCAATCAACAGATCGCATTCAATAGATCTTATACCCAACGTCTTTAGTCTAACTGGATAAGGAATGGAGCAAGTTGTCGGAACCAAGTTCGTGGTTCTTCTTAAAATGTTATCAAATTCACTCAATTCTGATTTCAGTTGAGGGTGTGTCGCGTAAGATGCATAGAACATATGTGATTTTAAGAGACTCGAATATACCATGCGTAAAGCCTTTGGCTCAAGTCGTCCAACGTTTCGATGAAGAAATCCTAAAATTCTACGGCATTTTGCAATAATCGCGGAAGAATGAAGATGAGATTTAAATTGGAGAAGATAAAAACACCTAGATCAGTAAAGTGATTTTCTGATTCGATAACTGTTGAGCTGAATTAATAAGAGGAAGGTAATCGGGATTGACCAATTCTCATATGTCGACATTTACTAACATTGATTACTAAGCCGTGTGATGAACACCAACTACTAACTTTATCCAAATCTGATTGTAGTAGGGGAAAGCTAGAACAACCACGAAATAAAGGGCACAACAGTTTCATGTCATCGGCGTATAATAGGCACCGGCATGTAACATTTTCAGCGATTTCGTTGACGTAGATATTAAACAAAGTGGAACTAATGATACAGCCTTGTGGAACACCTTGAGTAAGATAAAACCATTCAGAAAGAGACTCACCAACTCGCACAACAAAGGAACGTCTACTCAAGAATTCACGTATCCAGAGACAAACGTGCTTTGAGAATCCGTAATTTCCAAGTTTCCACAGTTATATTGGATGAACGACCCGATCAAAAGCTTTGGACAAATCAATAAAGACGACATCAACCGGCACCCCCTGTTCGACAAAACCGGCCCAGCTTTTCGCGTGCTAATGTTAGATTAGTTGAAGTGGAGTGATGTTTTCTAAACCCATGCTGTTTATTAGACAAAATATTGAATTTGTCCAAATGAGAAGATATATACCTCAGGATCAGTTTCTCCATCACCTTGTAAGCAATACACATCAAACTTATAGGCCGATAATTTTGAAGATTTACCTTATCCCCCTTTTTGAAAACTGGAATGACTAATGCTCTCTTCCACATATCTGGGATTATGCCAGTCCTCAAGGACCATTAGTAAATATCAAAATCAACTAATTTATTATAAGTAAATATTATAAATTGAAGTTAAATTGTATATTTAATTTATTAGATCACGCTTAATGTTATATTATGTTACAACTGACCGCAAATATTACAACTGACCGCTTTGGTGTTTACGAAAATATTAATCTAATATACATACAACGAGGAGAATAAAATCACGAATCAAACGACTATATACAAATGGGTCGGAAAAAACAAAAGTCTCAAGTTCCCAACCATGTTGCGTCCAACACCGATGTTAGAGATGTTTCCAATGGATCTGAACAACAAGTCCTTTGCTCAAACAATGATTGTCACACGTGGGTAAGTATTTACAACTAATGTATGTTCACTCCCCGACACCCCACGTCCCGTCCTTCCTGTCTCGTTTCTCAATAACTTGCATCCATCAATCAAAATCACCTCCACCAGCCTCCACTATCCTTCCACTCATAACCTTTCCTCACATCGCTTGCCACCCGCTTTATTATCATTATCCTCTATGTCTCCCGTCGTCAAACCAAATCCCTCCAAATCATCAACTGCCAGCTCTTCTATCGTGATCTCACCTACTCACGTCAGTCGTCCTCCTTTACGGAAGCGCTTTGTTTCTCGCGATCGTTGCGTCATTGTTACTAATATCACGCCTTCTAACTCCTTATCTCCACAAGCACGTCTGGACCACGATGTTTCCGCCTTCAGATCCATCCTCTCGTCTATTGTTCCTGCGGATAAACCATCCTTTTTCAAGGACATTTCTCCAGTCGCATTCATCCGTCTAAACAAATCTTCTCAATCTAATCCTTCCCAGCCCCCTCTCCTAAAAATTGTTTTCAAGCATCGCTCTCACGCGTCTTCTGTCCTCTCTCAACGATTCAAACTCATGTCATCTTCAACCACTCGAATTTTCCCCGATCGCGCCCCTTCCGAAATCGCTCAAATCTCTTCAGCCCGCATCGAAAAACGTCGTCGCGAGGAAAACGGCGAAACTTCACTCGCCATCCGAAACATAGACGGAAATTTTCAAATTGTCCACACCCGTCCAAAAATTCGATGGCGCTCCATCTCTCCTATGTGTCTTCTCCACTAGTCTGTTTCGCCACAGCACACGGTTTCCGCCTTGGTCTCCTCAACACTAGATCTATTCTCAATAAATCCGATCTTATCCTCAACCTATTCACCAAGCAATCCATCGATCTCTTCTGCCTCACCGAATCCTGGCACTCAGATTCCGACGACCTCTCCATTCGCCGTCTGCTCTCTGCCGGTTGCTCCCTAGTCGAATCCGCCCGCCCCCTCAGCTCATGCCCTTCTAAATCCTCTAATCATGGCGGCATCGTCGCATTCGCGCGTCACCCAGCGTCTCTTCGCAAAATCAATCCCCCTTTCAGTCCTTGCTCTTTTGAATTGCTCACTTGTCGTTATTCTAACCCGATCACTCTAGATCTCGCCATTGTATACCGTCCTGGTTCATCAGCTCCTGCAGCCTTATTTTTTACCGAACTCGCTGACCTCCTTTCTCATTGTTCTTTGTCCTCAATCCCTTCACTCGTTCTAGGCGACTTCAATATCCGCCTAGACCGCCCCTCTTCCACAGATTCCATCCGCTTCATCAACATTCTATCCAACTACAATTACAAACTAATCTCCACTGCCCCCACACATATACTTGGCGGGGCACTCGACATCATCGCTGTCCCCGATCATTTTGCTGCCCACACCTCACTGTCCATCTCTGATCCTGGTCTATCCGATCACTTTCTTATCACCCTTGATCTCGCTCGCAACCACACCCCTCCTCACACACCTACAATCCTACGTCGCCCTTGGAGAAATCTTGACCTTTCCCTTCTCCACTCTGCCTTACTCAAATCGTCTCTATCATTACCCACAATAACATATTCATCTCCTCACGATCTCGCCTTTCTTTTCGACTCCGAACTCACATCCACTCTCGATATTCTCTTGCCCTTCAAGTCTCACCCTCACCGTCGCTTGCACCGTGCCCCATGGTTTGACATCCAATGCCTACTCTCAAAGCGTCGACTCCGCCATGCTTTTCGAGTCTATCACCGCTCTCTCAGACGCGATTTCCGCTCGATCACTCCGTCTTTCCGTGATTCCTATCTTGCTCTTCGCCGGTCTCATCTCAACCTACTACGTACCAAATGCAACTCCTTCTGGCAGCATAAAATAATCACTTCATTCAACTCTAAGACTCTCTGGCATACTTTTAACTCAATCCTGGCTCGTTCCTCTACGCCTTGCAACATCAATGCTAATGATTATTCGTCATTTCTCCAGACTAAAGTATCCACGCTGCTCTCTCACACCCTGGTCTCCATCCTATCCCACTCTGCCCAGTCTACTCTCATCCTTCCCGAACTCTTTCATCTTCTCCCTGTATCACCTACAGAAGTATCATCTGTCCTCATGTCCTTGCCCAACAAAACCTCACCTGCCGATCCCCTGCCTACCCACATATTAAAATCTATATGCTCATCGATATCCCCATTTCTCACAACCTTGTTTAACTCGTCTATCCGCAGTCGTATCTTCCCTTCACACTGGAAATCCGCAATCGTTCGTCCCCTCCTTAAGAAACAATCGCTCGACCCCTCCCTTCCTTCTAGCTATCGCCCCATTTCACTACTCCCTACTCTTTCTAAGCTCTTAGAACGCCTCATCTTAATACAAATCAACGCTTATCTCTCCTCATCCAATCTGTACCCTCCTTTCCAATCCGCTTTCCGCTCTAATCACTCGACAGAAATCGCATGCATAAAAGTGTACAACGACTTACTCATTTCTCGAGACAAGGCTCTATATAGTGTTCTCATCTCCCTGGACCTCTCCTCCGCATTCGACATTGTCGACCACTCCGTCCTCCTTTCTCGCCTTCGTTATGATTACGGCTTTTCTTCCTCCTCCGTAGCTTGGTTCGCCTCATATCTATCCGACCGTTCCTTTCGCGTCTGTTCTAATTCATCATCCTCCCCTCCCATCCCTATTTTTTGCGGGGTTCCACAAGGTTCAGTCCTAGGTCCCCTGCTTTTCTCTCTTTTGCTTGGCGATCTCTCTCCATTTATCAAACCTTACTCCTTACGGTCTCCGATCCTTCCTCGTCGCCGCCTCACTCGCCTGGAATCAACTCCCTCTCGACGTCCGCCGCGCTCCCTCATTTATCACATTCAAACACCTCCTCCGTTCACACCTTCTCGACGCCTGATTCACAGTTTTGTTCTTGTTTTGTTCTTGTTATATCACAAGAACAAAACTAGAACATTTTCGTTCCCTCGCTATCGCTTCAGGAACGAAGCGATAGCGAGGTGGGCGAGTATCGTCTAAGAAAGGAAGGTTGATGAACGATGGGGAG
>WNNJ02002130.1:0-14392 GCA_012934845.2 Pomphorhynchus laevis | reverse complement strand
TTACTGTAAAAGAATAATCAGACCATTATATTTTTAATATTTACAGATTTTACATAATAAAATATATACCAAAAATTATATAATTTCATTCATCTATAAATAATATTCAGTTGTAAATTATAAAATACAAATCTCTAATAAATTAGATATTTTTAAATCAAGTGACTATAAAATAAAAGTATATTTCATATTAGTGCATTCAATATGCCAGTATAAAAATGTACTTGCGACTCTTGTTATTAAAAACAACAGAATTCGTAAATGCAATTTAAGCATTCCACTCAACTGTTTTAAAAATATAATCTTTAATGAACAAGAATGAAAATATTCAACATGTTAATTCAATGATTAAGAAATAAAACATACTAATAAACACAAAATGATGAAATCAGCTGTAATAATTTTGCAATTTTCAATGGTATAAATTTTTAATAATTTTGCAATTTTCAATAGTATAAATTTTATAAATTAGCTATGTTGCAAAATTATTGAAATGTATAAAAAGGATCGTGGAATTAAAAAATGTTGAGTGGCATTTAATGCTTTAATGACATGACCTTATTATATAGTTGCTAATTTGAGAAACAGTTTTAAATATAACAAACAAAATGATAGTTCCTTTACATCAATTTAAAATATTTAAAATACGGTATTAAATTAATACGTTGAAAATACGTACTTTGCCAGAGCTGGATTAACCCATTTGAAGGCACTTCGACATGTAAATTTTGTTCTGTTCGGATGTAGTCTATGGCATCCCGGTAAACGACATGCAGCATCGTAAAAACAAACGGTGGAATCCGGTATGAATGCTTGTCTTGATTTGTATGGTAAATATTTGTTGCGTGGAAAATGTGTAACTGCTGGTTTTGTATTGTTCAGTGAGTATGTAATCTTAGATAAGTTTGATTCAGATTGCTTGATTTTGTTGTGGGTATATTTGCAGTTCGGTATAGAGCAACTGCCGTTATTAGGACAAACCGGATGAATATATAAACAAGTATTTCCGTAATTGCATCCTGGAAATAATTTATCGCCTTCATTCTCTATACATTTTAGAGTTTTATTAGTCACCATCGCATGAACATTTGTTAATATGGTGTGCTGATTATTTGAACTCTTCACATGCTCATTATGTTGAATATCTATAAGCAAAATTAACTCTTAATTATAAATTGTTTAACTAAAAATGTCCATTAATTATAATCAGTCAATTTCAACTTGCTTTTAATAAACTTGAAATTTTACAGAAACATTAATCATGCATATAGGGGATTTTTAAGATGTAATATTATGCTACAAAAAAGATTATTTACATATCATACATTTCTGCTTGCATGCTGTCTAGAAGATAGACAATTAGTAGAATTTAAATACTTAGCTTGTTAAAAAAGGACAAGGCGTACACCAACACGTTTTGAACTATGAGATTACGGAAGAACCTACTAAAAAATATTTTTTAATTACTTCAACGTTTTTAATTCTATAACATTTCTAATTATAGAAAATAATAACAGAATAGAATTTATTTGGTCTAAATATATAATAATTAATAAGTTAAAAATTGAAATTTTCAATTCAATGATTCTGAAAATCGCTCAATATAGCATTGATCTATAATAATTAATAAGTCAAAAATTGAAATTTTTAATTCAATGATTCTGAAAATCGCTCAATATAGCATTGATCAATCTATATTTGCTAAATACATAGTTTAAGGCCAATATTATTCGATATTACGATGAATAAAATTATGTGATACTGTCATATTTTTATAGCTGTAACAGTTCTATTACTTATACAATATTACTCGTAATTCTTTAAGCATTTTTTATTTATAGTATCAAAAACAGCTCGTATACTTCTTCGTTTATTAGTGTGAATGTTATTCTCTATTCGGTATATTAAATAGTAATGAAAATATTACTTCAAAATATATTGATATAAAGATCAATCCGAAACGTTGATTACCATATTTATAATCATTCATTTTAAAATTTTGGCGGTTTTCAGAACCGGCCATTCGAGCCCATTTTGCTTTGTTTATCTTATGTCTTAGATCATCAGAACCAATGTGAATATCTTTAAGTCTCTGTCGCAAATGCACAACCTTTGATCTTGAAGGAAATCGATTGAGTCTGCTTTGTTTTGATGATACATTGCGAGTGATCAATGATTGGACTGTATGTAAATTAGCATCATTAACTGCTTTAAGAAACAAATGAGTAGCACCACGATCATATTGAACCTCATTGTGACGAATTTTATCAGTGAATGGCGCGGTTGTCACTACATTGCGTAGTTGTTGATCTGCTTGGTCATTGTCGTCATCTTCACTGGCATAGTCTGCGTCGTGATTCATAGTAAAAGGTTTCTTCTCGGTCTAAATCAAATATTGTTAATAACAAAAATAATTCGTTTCTACAACGTACATTTATTGAATGATTCACTTGTTGAGCATCGACATCACCATCCATTTCTATATCCGCATAGTCTAACGATCCTGGAATAATAAACTCTTTTTAGAATTTTAAACCAACAAAATTTCATTAATTTACAAATATTGTCAAATTCCTTTATTGTTGATTTTAAAAACAACTTAATTTAGTACGTACTAACAATTTAATGAATTGTTTATTATGCCTGAATCTATAATAAAGTTTTAAATTAAATTCGTTTTTAATAACACAGTGTATTATTATCAAAAATGTGGATTTTCGTTGACAACTCGCTGAAATATTTATTGCCCTTAGTTATTTAATGTTCTAACAAAAAATATAACCTCAATCATATGCAACGATTTTGTAAATAAACAACAGTTATGTTTCTCAGTGTATAAATATCATTTTAATATAAAATTAAGTAGCTAATATTTTTTAAACAATTGTTCGATATATAAATTATATTTCAATCGACAGATTTAATTTGTACACTATTTCTTAAGCAAAATAAAGTCATTTACTCTTTTTGGTCTCTAATACGTAAAGAATATTGATTGAATAGGAACTTAAGAAAGATCGAATATTTTTTTGAAACAATTCACATTGTCAATGAATATTATAACTGATTTCATATATATCTTCTAAAGTATCGCAAATTGCAGTATCGAAATCAAAGTAGCTTACAGAAATAGCGAATTAAATAAATAATTTTATCTGCAATAGTCTTGGCTGTCGAATGAAAGTGATATATGCACTAAGAAAGCTAGATGACAAAATAAAATATTTCTATGTGAAATAGAAGGTATATCTACATCTGAAATTAAAAAAATTAATTTCATATTGAGATTAAAGAATCGACATATGTTTATTAAAAGTGAGTTTTAATTCTACATTAAATCGCTTAAAATTTCAATGGCTTAACAGTTCTATATTTTAGATAACAAGAAAAAATTAGTTCAAAATTACTGTATTAAAACAAATATATTAAAAAAACTTTTTTGCATTAAATTCAAACATTAAAATGCAAAAATCTAAAATTCGTTGCTTATTGCCTATCTATATAACTGATTTTTAGACTCTTACATTAAGTAAATGATATTACAGTACAATTGATATTAAAATGTTTAAATACATGATGTTATAATAGAAATAAGCACCTGAATTTACACAGGGTTGAAGTTCATCGTCAAAGTGTGAATTGTGACGTTCGGAATCAATATAGCTGAATAACCACTTGCAAAATGCACATGCCGATTCTCCAATAAATATTTGTAGATTTTCAACGACTTTTTCAAAAGGATTATTCCTTTCAATATTAAGAATGGCAAAATCTGATAATTGTTTAGCTAAATAATAAACAATTTTGCTTTAATAAATATAACTATGCATAGACTTACGAGTTGCCAGTGAAGAAAAAAATAATGGATCATTGAGTTTATCCAAAATTGCGATCTCAACAGAAAACAATTACCGATATAACAGTAATAAAATCTTCTTTAAAGAAATATGAGAATTAAATTCTCACTTATTACAAACACACGGTATGATGTTTAATAGTTTTTTGATAAAAAGAATTAATTTACTTGAAAACAAAAAGCCGGGTATATATAATTTAAAATTTAGTAACATTTTATATTATAAGTGATTTGAGTGCATTAACATCGAACAAATAGACATAATGTTATTAATGTGCTTTGCATTCGCATATTTAGATCAAAAAACTATAGATGATAATTTCATATTTTAAATAAAGAAAACAATAAAGGAATAGGCGCCACAACCTGATAACATATCAGTTACTCCTGATGATCTGCAATCCATTCTTTTTATACATCTATGTTATTTATTGGTCAATTCATAAATATAGACAATAATTTAAATTTCAATTAAAAATTTTAACTAGATATAAATTTAAATTGTTTAAAATCTTGTATAGTCATAAATTATTTATCTTTATTTATATCTAGTAAAAAAAACACATAGATTCAACTTTCTTATCTGACTCATTTATAATTATTTTTAAATATTATTGCTGTAAATTCTTATCAAAATAATATTACAAAGATATAAAATTAATAGATTAAGAAATTATAAAAGCGTAATAATCATTTCTAGCTTTCAATTTTGAACTGTCAAACTGCCTAATTAAATAAATTTAATAAGCGTGAATATGTTATCACTTTATAAGGCCTATCTAAAAACGGCAAACTATGAAATAGTGTGAATTCATACCTGCAATTTATTTCGATTTATATTCGACATCATCCTGTTTAAATTTCAATTCGCTTGTGAACAATATTTTATCTGCAATTAAAATAAAATCAAATATATTAATCAAGTCTGTAGATTTTTTAAAAGAATATACAAAGATGTAAAATGATCTAAAATAATGCAAACACACATGAAACCCTAAAATAAAATTAAATTATAAAATGTTACATCCTTAGTTTATCTACTCACTTGATTTTGTGAAGCACTCAATGCGAAAGCAAGAATCTCACTCAAAAAGTTTATTTACGCTGTCAAGCAAATATTTCACTCTTTAAAAATTCGACCGTATTCAAATTTTGTCTAATTACAAAAACGCGTCAGCATCTATCTTTATTAAGAAAATAGTTGTAGTGCGTTGGTGGCAAATGCCACTTTAACTCCTTCTATAGTGACTTATTGTAACTAGTTAGCAGCTGCCTTACAATATGCTCTCTAACTGTAATCAATTGCTCAGTTAAATATCAACTAAAACTAACCAATGACTAAATAAAATAATACTGTCTGAAGATACCGCTAAGCCACACGTTGGATCTTTTCAAAAGTGCACTTCTATTGTTAAAATAGTTGTTAACTCTTATACAAGCGTGTAAGACATGTTTAATTTTTTCGTTCAGTAAAACTTAGTCCTTATGAAATAGTTATGCAAATGGGGAAATAATTTTCAGTCATTAAACATTTAGTAATAAACTGGATAAAACGATCAAAGAAGATTTTACAAAACCACAAACATTAGGAGAAGTCAAGAACAAAACACGTCAAAAAGTTGTATTTTAGCAGTTTTCAGTTGTTTTAAATAACTCATTCAATTAGTAAAATTTCATTTCTTTATATGTTCTTATGTATAGTGCGGAGTATAGAATTTTTGGAGTAAATGTAACCTTTAAATGGTTTATATATTCAATAAACTATAAAGTAGTTTAACGATAAATACAAAAACTCAGAATATGATTAGAGGTAACTAATAAATTATCAACTATTTACGATAAAAAACGTTTTGATTTGATAATTTCATAAAATGTTGCAAATTTGTAGATTTTCAGCAAGTGAAAAACTGGTTAAATATTTTAAAAAGACCATTTATGAATTAACATTACAGTATATTTTATAAAAAATACGCTAATACATTCATATAAATACAAAGAGAACAACAACTTTTTACAAAAATAAAACAACATTTTTGAAAATTTGTACACATCTCTGACAAAGACAGCTGCGACAATCTTAGACTATTTTGTCCTCCTAAAATCAAAAATTGCATATAAATTTTATAATTTCACATTCACAAATATGAGAAAACTTATTATTTACAATTATATTTAGTCAGAAATATAAATACAAATTAAGAATAGATGGCAAGGCTATAAAAGAGGATATTTCTACTTTTTTAGATGAAAGACAATGCTAGACAAGTGAATAAAATATCAAGTAAAAATCTGCATTTAATCATTAAAACATATATTTTTAAAATTTAATCGATTTGTAATGGCGCTACATTGTATATGAAGATATCTTACTGTAAAAGAATAATCAGACCATTATATTTTTAATATTTACAGATTTTACATAATAAAATATATACCAAAAATTATATAATTTCATTCATCTATAAATAATATTCAGTTGTAAATTATAAAATACAAATCTCTAATAAATTAGATATTTTTAAATCAAGTGACTATAAAATAAAAGTATATTTCATATTAGTGCATTCAATATGCCAGTATAAAAATGTACTTGCGACTCTTGTTATTAAAAACAACAGAATTCGTAAATGCAATTTAAGCATTCCACTCAACTGTTTTAAAAATATAATCTTTAATGAACAAGAATGAAAATATTCAACATGTTAATTCAATGATTAAGAAATAAAACATACTAATAAACACAAAATGATGAAATCAGCTGTAATAATTTTGCAATTTTCAATGGTATAAATTTTTAATAATTTTGCAATTTTCAATAGTATAAATTTTATAAATTAGCTATGTTGCAAAATTATTGAAATGTATAAAAAGGATCGTGGAATTAAAAAATGTTGAGTGGCATTTAATGCTTTAATGACATGACCTTATTATATAGTTGCTAATTTGAGAAACAGTTTTAAATATAACAAACAAAATGATAGTTCCTTTACATCAATTTAAAATATTTAAAATACGGTATTAAATTAATACGTTGAAAATACGTACTTTGCCAGAGCTGGATTAACCCATTTGAAGGCACTTCGACATGTAAATTTTGTTCTGTTCGGATGTAGTCTATGGCATCCCGGTAAACGACATGCAGCATCGTAAAAACAAACGGTGGAATCTGGTATGAATGCTTGTCTTGATTTGTATGGTAAATATTTGTTGCGTGGAAAATGTGTAACTGCTGGTTTTGTATTGTTCAGTGAGTATGTAATCTTAGATAAGTTTGATTCAGATTGCTTGATTTTGTTGTGGGTATATTTGCAGTTCGGTATAGAGCAACTGCCGTTATTAGGACAAACCGGATGAATATATAAACAAGTATTTCCGTAATTGCATCCTGGAAATAATTTATCGCCTTCATTCTCTATACATTTTAGAGTTTTATTAGTCACCATCGCATGAACATTTGTTAATATGGTGTGCTGATTATTTGAACTCTTCACATGCTCATTATGTTGAATATCTATAAGCAAAATTAACTCTTAATTATAAATTGTTTAACTAAAAATGTCCATTAATTATAATCAGTCAATTTCAACTTGCTTTTAATAAACTTGAAATTTTACAGAAACATTAATCATGCATATAGGGGATTTTTAAGATGTAATATTATGCTACAAAAAAGATTATTTACATATCATACATTTCTGCTTGCATGCTGTCTAGAAGATAGACAATTAGTAGAATTTAAATACTTAGCTTGTTAAAAAAGGACAAGGCGTACACCAACACGTTTTGAACTATGAGATTACGGAAGAACCTACTAAAAAATATTTTTTAATTACTTCAACGTTTTTAATTCTATAACATTTCTAATTATAGAAAATAATAACAGAATAGAATTTATTTGGTCTAAATATATAATAATTAATAAGTTAAAAATTGAAATTTTCAATTCAATGATTCTGAAAATCGCTCAATATAGCATTGATCTATAATAATTAATAAGTCAAAAATTGAAATTTTTAATTCAATGATTCTGAAAATCGCTCAATATAGCATTGATCAATCTATATTTGCTAAATACATAGTTTAAGGCCAATATTATTCGATATTACGATGAATAAAATTATGTGATACTGTCATATTTTTATAGCTGTAACAGTTCTATTACTTATACAATATTACTCGTAATTCTTTAAGCATTTTTTATTTATAGTATCAAAAACAGCTCGTATACTTCTTCGTTTATTAGTGTGAATGTTATTCTCTATTCGGTATATTAAATAGTAATGAAAATATTACTTCAAAATATATTGATATAAAGATCAATCCGAAACGTTGATTACCATATTTATAATCATTCATTTTAAAATTTTGGCGGTTTTCAGAACCGGCCATTCGAGCCCATTTTGCTTTGTTTATCTTATGTCTTAGATCATCAGAACCAATGTGAATATCTTTAAGTCTCTGTCGCAAATGCACAACCTTTGATCTTGAAGGAAATCGATTGAGTCTGCTTTGTTTTGATGATACATTGCGAGTGATCAATGATTGGACTGTATGTAAATTAGCATCATTAACTGCTTTAAGAAACAAATGAGTAGCACCACGATCATATTGAACCTCATTGTGACGAATTTTATCAGTGAATGGCGCGGTTGTCACTACATTGCGTAGTTGTTGATCTGCTTGGTCATTGTCGTCATCTTCACTGGCATAGTCTGCGTCGTGATTCATAGTAAAAGGTTTCTTCTCGGTCTAAATCAAATATTGTTAATAACAAAAATAATTCGTTTCTACAACGTACATTTATTGAATGATTCACTTGTTGAGCATCGACATCACCATCCATTTCTATATCCGCATAGTCTAACGATCCTGGAATAATAAACTCTTTTTAGAATTTTAAACCAACAAAATTTCATTAATTTACAAATATTGTCAAATTCCTTTATTGTTGATTTTAAAAACAACTTAATTTAGTACGTACTAACAATTTAATGAATTGTTTATTATGCCTGAATCTATAATAAAGTTTTAAATTAAATTCGTTTTTAATAACACAGTGTATTATTATCAAAAATGTGGATTTTCGTTGACAACTCGCTGAAATATTTATTGCCCTTAGTTATTTAATGTTCTAACAAAAAATATAACCTCAATCATATGCAACGATTTTGTAAATAAACAACAGTTATGTTTCTCAGTGTATAAATATCATTTTAATATAAAATTAAGTAGCTAATATTTTTTAAACAATTGTTCGATATATAAATTATATTTCAATCGACAGATTTAATTTGTACACTATTTCTTAAGCAAAATAAAGTCATTTACTCTTTTTGGTCTCTAATACGTAAAGAATATTGATTGAATAGGAACTTAAGAAAGATCGAATATTTTTTTGAAACAATTCACATTGTCAATGAATATTATAACTGATTTCATATATATCTTCTAAAGTATCGCAAATTGCAGTATCGAAATCAAAGTAGCTTACAGAAATAGCGAATCAAATAAATAATTTTATCTGCAATAGTCTTGGCTGTCGAATGAAAGTGATATATGCACTAAGAAAGCTAGATGACAAAATAAAATATTTCTATGTGAAATAGAAGGTATATCTACATCTGAAATTAAAAAAATTAATTTCATATTGAGATTAAAGAATCGACATATGTTTATTAAAAGTGAGTTTTAATTCTACATTAAATCGCTTAAAATTTCAATGGCTTAACAGTTCTATATTTTAGATAACAAGAAAAAATTAGTTCAAAATTACTGTATTAAAACAAATATATTAAAAAAAAACTTTTTTGCATTAAATTCAAACATTAAAATGCAAAAATCTAAAATTCGTTGCTTATTGCCTATCTATATAACTGATTTTTAGACTCTTACATTAAGTAAATGATATTACAGTACAATTGATATTAAAATGTTTAAATACATGATGTTATAATAGAAATAAGCACCTGAATTTACACAGGGTTGAAGTTCATCGTCAAAGTGTGAATTGTGACGTTCGGAATCAATATAGCTGAATAACCACTTGCAAAATGCACATGCCGATTCTCCAATAAATATTTGTAGATTTTCAACGACTTTTTCAAAAGGATTATTCCTTTCAATATTAAGAATGGCAAAATCTGATAATTGTTTAGCTAAATAATAAACAATTTTGCTTTAATAAATATAACTATGCATAGACTTACGAGTTGCCAGTGAAGAAAAAAATAATGGATCATTGAGTTTATCCAAAATTGCGATCTCAACAGAAAACAATTACCGATATAACAGTAATAAAATCTTCTTTAAAGAAATATGAGAATTAAATTCTCACTTATTACAAACACACGGTATGATGTTTAATAGTTTTTTGATAAAAAGAATTAATTTACTTGAAAACAAAAAGCCGGGTATATATAATTTAAAATTTAGTAACATTTTATATTATAAGTGATTTGAGTGCATTAACATCGAACAAATAGACATAATGTTATTAATGTGCTTTGCATTCGCATATTTAGATCAAAAAACTATAGATGATAATTTCATATTTTAAATAAAGAAAACAATAAAGGAATAGGCGCCACAACCTGATAACATATCAGTTACTCCTGATGATCTGCAATCCATTCTTTTTATACATCTATGTTATTTATTGGTCAATTCATAAATATAGACAATAATTTAAATTTCAATTAAAAATTTTAACTAGATATAAATTTAAATTGTTTAAAATCTTGTATAGTCATAAATTATTTATCTTTATTTATATCTAGTAAAAAAACACATAGATTCAACTTTCTTATCTGACTCATTTATAATTATTTTTAAATATTATTGCTGTAAATTCTTATCAAAATAATATTACAAAGATATAAAATTAATAGATTAAGAAATTATAAAAGCGTAATAATCATTTCTAGCTTTCAATTTTGAACTGTCAAACTGCCTAATTAAATAAATTTAATAAGCGTGAATATGTTATCACTTTATAAGGCCTATCTAAAAACGGCAAACTATGAAATAGTGTGAATTCATACCTGCAATTTATTTCGATTTATATTCGACATCATCCTGTTTAAATTTCAATTCGCTTGTGAACAATATTTTATCTGCAATTAAAATAAAATCAAATATATTAATCAAGTCTGTAGATTTTTTAAAAGAATATACAAAGATGTAAAATGATCTAAAATAATGCAAACACACATGAAACCCTAAAATAAAATTAAATTATAAAATGTTACATCCTTAGTTTATCTACTCACTTGATTTTGTGAAGCACTCAATGCGAAAGCAAGAATCTCACTCAAAAAGTTTATTTACGCTGTCAAGCAAATATTTCACTCTTTAAAAATTCGACCGTATTCAAATTTTGTCTAATTACAAAAACGCGTCAGCATCTATCTTTATTAAGAAAATAGTTGTAGTGCGTTGGTGGCAAATGCCACTTTAACTCCTTCTATAGTGACTTATTGTAACTAGTTAGCAGCTGCCTTACAATATGCTCTCTAACTGTAATCAATTGCTCAGTTAAATATCAACTAAAACTAACCAATGACTAAATAAAATAATACTGTCTGAAGATACCGCTAAGCCACACGTTGGATCTTTTCAAAAGTGCACTTCTATTGTTAAAATAGTTGTTAACTCTTATACAAGCGTGTAAGACATGTTTAATTTTTTCGTTCAGTAAAACTTAGTCCTTATGAAATAGTTATGCAAATGGGGAAATAATTTTCAGTCATTAAACATTTAGTAATAAACTGGATAAAACGATCAAAGAAGATTTTACAAAACCACAAACATTAGGAGAAGTCAAGAACAAAACACGTCAAAAAGTTGTATTTTAGCAGTTTTCAGTTGTTTTAAATAACTCATTCAATTAGTAAAATTTCATTTCTTTATATGTTCTTATGTATAGTGCGGAGTATAGAATTTTTGGAGTAAATGTAACCTTTAAATGGTTTATATATTCAATAAACTATAAAGTAGTTTAACGATAAATACAAAAACTCAGAATATGATTAGAGGTAACTAATAAATTATCAACTATTTACGATAAAAAACGTTTTGATTTGATAATTTCATAAAATGTTGCAAATTTGTAGATTTTCAGCAAGTGAAAAACTGGTTAAATATTTTAAAAAGACCATTTATGAATTAACATTACAGTATATTTTATAAAAAAATACGCTAATACATTCATATAAATACAAAGAGAACAACAACTTTTTACAAAAATAAAACAACATTTTTGAAAATTTGTACACATCTCTGACAAAGACAGCTGCGACAATCTTAGACTATTTTGTCCTCCTAAAATCAAAAATTGCATATAAATTTTATAATTTCACATTCACAAATATGAGAAAACTTATTATTTACAATTATATTTAGTCAGAAATATAAATACAAATTAAGAATAGATGGCAAGGCTATAAAAGAGGATATTTCTACTTTTTTAGATGAAAGACAATGCTAGACAAGTGAATAAAATATCAAGTAAAAATCTGCATTTAATCATTAAAACATATATTTTTAAAATTTAATCGATTTGTAATGGCGCTACATTGTATATGAAGATATCTTACTGTAAAAGAATAATCAGACCATTATATTTTTAATATTTACAGATTTTACATAATAAAATATATACCAAAAATTATATAATTTCATTCATCTATAAATAATATTCAGTTGTAAATTATAAAATACAAATCTCTAATAAATTAGATATTTTTAAATCAAGTGACTATAAAATAAAAGTATATTTCATATTAGTGCATTCAATATGCCAGTATAAAAATGTACTTGCGACTCTTGTTATTAAAAACAACAGAATTCGTAAATGCAATTTAAGCATTCCACTCAACTGTTTTAAAAATATAATCTTTAATGAACAAGAATGAAAATATTCAACATGTTAATTCAATGATTAAGAAATAAAACATACTAATAAACACAAAATGATGAAATCAGCTGTAATAATTTTGCAATTTTCAATGGTATAAATTTTTAATAATTTTGCAATTTTCAATAGTATAAATTTTATAAATTAGCTATGTTGCAAAATTATTGAAATGTATAAAAAGGATCGTGGAATTAAAAAATGTTGAGTGGCATTTAATGCTTTAATGACATGACCTTATTATATAGTTGCTAATTTGAGAAACAGTTTTAAATATAACAAACAAAATGATAGTTCCTTTACATCAATTTAAAATATTTAAAATACGGTATTAAATTAATACGTTGAAAATACGTACTTTGCCAGAGCTGGATTAACCCATTTGAAGGCACTTCGACATGTAAATTTTGTTCTGTTCGGATGTAGTCTATGGCATCCCGGTAAACGACATGCAGCATCGTAAAAACAAACGGTGGAATCTGGTATGAATGCTTGTCTTGATTTGTATGGTAAATATTTGTTGCGTGGAAAATGTGTAACTGCTGGTTTTGTATTGTTCAGTGAGTATGTAATCTTAGATAAGTTTGATTCAGATTGCTTGATTTTGTTGTGGGTATATTTGCAGTTCGGTATAGAGCAACTGCCGTTATTAGGACAAACCGGATGAATATATAAACAAGTATTTCCGTAATTGCATCCTGGAAATAATTTATCGCCTTCATTCTCTATACATTTTAGAGTTTTATTAGTCACCATCGCATGAACATTTGTTAATATGGTGTGCTGATTATTTGAACTCTTCACATGCTCATTATGTTGAATATCTATAAGCAAAATTAACTCTTAATTATAAATTGTTTAACTAAAAATGTCCATTAATTATAATCAGTCAATTTCAACTTGCTTTTAATAAACTTGAAATTTTACAGAAACATTAATCATGCATATAGGGGATTTTTAAGATGTAATATTATGCTACAAAAAAGATTATTTACATATCATACATTTCTGCTTGCATGCTGTCTAGAAGATAGACAATTAGTAGAATTTAAATACTTAGCTTGTTAAAAAAGGACAAGGCGTACACCAACACGTTTTGAACTATGAGATTACGGAAGAACCTACTAAAAAATATTTTTTAATTACTTCAACGTTTTTAATTCTATAACATTTCTAATTATAGAAAATAATAACAGAATAGAATTTATTTGGTCTAAATATATAATAATTAATAAGTTAAAAATTGAAATTTTCAATTCAATGATTCTGAAAATCGCTCAATATAGCATTGATCTATAATAATTAATAAGTCAAAAATTGAAATTTTTAATTCAATGATTCTGAAAATCGCTCAATATAGCATTGATCAATCTATATTTGCTAAATACATAGTTTAAGGCCAATATTATTCGATATTACGATGAATAAAATTATGTGATACTGTCATATTTTTATAGCTGTAACAGTTCTATTACTTATACAATATTACTCGTAATTCTTTAAGCATTTTTTATTTATAGTATCAAAAACAGCTCGTATACTTCTTCGTTTATTAGTGTGAATGTTATTCTCTATTCGGTATATTAAATAGTAATGAAAATATTACTTCAAAATATATTGATATA
>WNNJ02002129.1:0-36005 GCA_012934845.2 Pomphorhynchus laevis | reverse complement strand
TTTTAACTATAAATTACTTTCAACAAGCCCAACTCATATTCTCGGCGGTGCTCTCGACATCATTGCTGTTCCTAACTGCTTCAACGACTATACCTCCTTGTCAATTACTGATTCTGGTTTGTCCGATCATTTCCTTGTCACTCTTACTCTTACTCGACCCTATCCTCCTTCTCCGCCTTTACCATTATCTACACCAAGTCGACCCTGGAAGCTTCTCGATATCCCTATTCTCTGCACAGCCTTACTCAATTCTTAACTCTTTTCACTTCATCTTAACTATCTCTCTCCCGATGATCTATGCATTCTGTTTGATTCTGAACTTACGTCGATCCTCAATAACTTCTGCCTAGTCGACTTCGACGTTCCCAGCGCTTGCGCCATGCTCCCTGGTTCGATTCTGACTTTTGTCTTTCTAATCGTCGACTTCGTCACTCTTTTCGTATGTATAAACGCTTACTTAAACGTTCTCCCAACTCACTCCCTCCAAATCTGCGTGACTCCTACTTTTCTCAATGCCGTTCATATCTCATTCTTATACATACTAAACGTACTCTCTTTTAGCAAAATCAACTCGAGTCATTTTCCAACTCTAAATCTCATTGGAAAATCTTAAACTCAATTCTTTCACGATCATCCACCCCTTGTAATATAAATCCTGATGAATTTTCTTATCTACAAACTAAGCTATCTAATTTACTTTCCCTACTACCCTATAGCCCCCTCGTACCCACTCTTCTCTTTAAATACTTCCCTCCCAGAACAATTCCACCTTCTTTCCGTTTCGTCTGATGAAGTTTCTTCGGTTCTGCTGTCATTACCTAATAAAACCTCTCCTTCCTACCCAATTCCCACTCACTTGCTTAAAAATATCTGCTCCTCTATCTTACCCTTCCTAACCACATTGTTCAACTCGTCCATCCGTAGCCGTACACTTCCTTCCATCTAGAAATGCACCACTGTTCGTCCTCTCATCAAAAAGCAATCTCTCGACTCTTCAATACCATCTTCGTACCATCCTATTTCACTTCTCCCAACTCTCTCTAAACTCCTTGAGCGTCTAGTTCTTAAGCAAGTTAATATATATATCTCTTTTCCTCTAACTTATTTCCTCCCTTCCAAGCCGCTTTTCGCTCTAATTACTCTACCGAAATTGCATGTCTTAAAGTTTATAACGACTTACTCATATCGCGCGATCACAAATTATGTAGTGTCATAGTTTCTCTTGATCTATCGTCTGCTTTTGACATCGTCGATCACTCAGTTCTTCTCCATCGCCTTCGTCATGATTATGACTTCTCTTTACCCACTGTATCATGGTTATCTTCATATCTATCAAACCGTACATTTCGCGTATTTTCTAACTCTTCTCTCTCCCATCCTTCGTCTATTCCGTCCGGTGTTCCACAAGGCTCCGTATTAGGCCCTATGCTTTTCTCTTTTCTTCTTGGTGATTTGACTTCGATTTCTCATAAGTTTAACTTCCATGGTATGCAATATGCTGATGACATTATTATCTATGCTCACGCAGCTGTTTATCGTATTCACGATCTTAGTGTTTATGTTTCCGACTGTCTTGTCTCAATTTCTAATCATCTTTCTTCCCTTCGCCTTTCTCTGAATCCTGATAAATCCAAAATTATGTGGATCCTACATCAACGCTTCGGCTTCGAACCTCCCTCCGTATCATTAAATTCTACAATTCTTCCTATCGTTGATAATATCGTTTTCCTAGGCTTCCATTTTGACAACCAACTTTCAGTTAAACCTTTCTTTAGAGATAAAGTACGCTCGACTACCTTGATACTCCGCAACCTCCGTCAAGTTCGTAGATTGATCGATTTCCCTTCTTGGATGATTCTAATATCTTCTCTCCTTTTTTCTAGACTCGATTTTTGTCTTAGTCTATTTTCCAACTCACTTAAATCCACTCTTCTTCCCCTACAACGCATCGTCAACGCAGCCGTCCGAATTCTCCTCCGTCTTCGTCGTTTTGATCATACATCCTACCATATTGCTTCTCTCGATTTGCCTACAATTTATTGTCGTGTTCAAATTCGTCTTCTTATCGTTGCTTTCCGCCTTGTAACTCTTCATACCCCTTCATTTCTCAATCTTTCTTTTCTTGATAATTCTCGTCCTGTTTACTGTTCCTTGCGTTCATGTAATTCCCTTCTTATACATGTCCCAAACTACTCTATCTCCTTTGGACTCCGCTCCTTCATTGTGGCTGCTCCTCTATCGTGGAACCATCTGCCCGATCATATCCGCCAATCAACTTCCTTGCAGTGCTTCAAACGACAAATGCGTTCCCATTTAAACAATTTATCTGCTTGACTTTTTCATTTTTGTTTGTTGACTTGAGAGGGTACAGCTTGCACGCATTTGCCACATTAAATAAATTTGTATTATTATACCAAGTCGACCCTGGAAACTTCTTGATATCCCTATTATCTGCACAGCCTTAATCAATTCTTCACTCTTTACACTTCATCTTAATTATCTCTCTCCCGATGATCTATGCATTCTGTTTGATTCTGAACTTACGTCGATCCTCAATAACTTCTGCCTAGTCGACTTCGACGTTCCCAGCGCTTGCGCCATGCTCCCTGGTTCGATTCTGACTTTTGTCTTTCTAAGCGTCGACTCCGTCACTCTTTTCGTATGTATAAACGCTTTCTTAAACGTTCTCCCAACTCACTCCCTCCAAATCTTCGTGATTCCTACTTTTCTCAATGCCGTTCATATCTCATTCTTATACATACTAAACGTATTCTCTTTTAGCGAAATCAACTCGAGTCATTTTCCAACTCTAAATCTCATTGGAAAATCTTAAACTCAATTCTTTCACGATCATCCACCCCTTGTAATATAAATCCTGATGAATTTTCTTATCTACAAACTAAGCTATCTAATTTACTTTCCCTACTACCCTATAGCCCCCTCGTACCCACTCTTCTCTTTAAATACTTCCCTCCCAGAACAATTCCACTTTCTTTCCGGTTCGTCTGATGAAGATTCTTCGGTTCTGCTGTCAGGTTGTGTGTTTAAGCTGTAAATATTTTTTGAAGTCAATATTTTTTTGCGAAATGTTCGGTTTGACAGATATCAGTTCTTGCTAAGTCAGGCTGTATTTACTTTAGATTGTATTTACTTTAGATTCTAATTTGCTAGAACAGTAATAAATTTTCTTCTGTCTAATGTATGTTTATTAGAAACCAAAATTTTTTAAGGTTTATAGGACATAAATATAGATTAAATAATAACAACGACAAAAATAAAATTTACAATTGGTTTTATAATAACTTAAATGATTACTTTAGTAAGCTGATTAATAGTGAAAGCTCGAATATATCTAAGATAAAAATTTGGAAAGATTATATATTTGATAAAATTAAAAATAAAATGAAAATAACAAACAATTATAATAGAAAATATAAAATTGATAAAGATATGTATAACGAATTTACTAAATTAAAGGATAACTATATAATAACAACTATTGATAAAGCTATTAATAACTTTGTCTTCATATGCAAAAATCTTTATTATGATATACTAGTGAAAGAGGTTAATTCTAATGATTTAGAGGTAAATCCAACATATAAACGTAGTGAGTTGAGTTTAGAAACAATTATTAAAAGTCACTGTTCTATAATGGATAAAAAGGGTATAAAGGTTGAATTAGATAATAAAACTATACCTATATTATATTGGAATCCAAAATTACATAAAAATCCAATAAAACCTAGGTTCATATGTAGTGCGTTTAAATGTACATTAAAACCACTTTCTGTCTATATGAATAAAATATTTAAAGTAATTAAAGCACACTTTAATAAATATTGCAAGGTAATCGAAATTAATACTGGTATATAACACTATTTCAGTATTAATTCTACAAAAGAATTTTTAGAACAGACAAAAGGAATAAATTTTCAAAATATAAATACATACGATTTTAGTACTCTTCACACAAATCTAGGTTTAGTAGATATTAAAGAAGCGTCTGTAAAATTAATTAATCTTATATTCGGAAAATGATATACATATATATGTTATAATAATTATAACGCCTATCTAACAAAAATTAAACAATCAAATAAATATAAATACATGGATAAAATTGAATTAATAGAATCCCTAAATATTTTGATAAATCAAAATTATTTAAAAGTAGGGACATCTATATTTAGACAAGTAAAAGGTGTTCCAATGGGTGGTAATAGTAGCTTAATTATAGCTGACTTGTTTTTAAGCTTTATAGAATATGAATTTGTTCATAACTGTGTAAAAACTAAATCTAAACAATATAAATATATGAAATATATGTTTCGATACATTGATGATATATGTGTATTTAATTCTAATAATTTTTATTCAATTAGTGAGCACATTTATCCAGAAAGCCTTATTCTTAACAAAACCAATATTAATGATAAAGAAGGTGTATATCTAGATATGAACATTAAATTAACATTAACTAAAACTACTATTAATTTATATCGTAAAGATGACATATTTAAATTTACAAGAAACATATTTTTGCATGAGCATTCATGCATACCATATAATATAAAATATAATACATTAAATAATGAAATTTTAAGAATTGCAACAATATGTAATGATATTGGCTTTCTTCAAAATCATTTAAATAATTTAATAGATACATATTTTAAACTAGGTTACTATAAAAATAACATCAAGCAGAAAATAGTAAAATATACAAATCAACACAATAATATAAAGAATAAATTTAAACTCTTAAGTGGCAAATTTTTATGGATGGATAATAAATAATATACTTTGTATTAGAATAAGATACTAGATAGGTGTTTCAGAGGAAATACATCATTAGCATGTATTTGGCCTTGCTGCTATGTTGGGTAGAGGAGTTAGGGGCCGAAACCTGATAGCATAGCAGTTCCTCCTGATGACCTCTAATTCTTATTCTGATACAACGTCTGTTATTTATTAGTCAATTCATAAAAATGACGTTTATTTTAAATTTCATTTTTTTAACTTGATTTTAATTATAGAAAATCTAAAAACAATTATTAATTTTATTATTTAATTATTAAATTTTGATTTAGCATTATTATGTTTTGTTTATTTTATAATTATATTATATACGTTGACTCAGTTAGCTGATTTAATTTGTTCTACTGACATGTTATTATTGACCTGTGGACTTTGTTTTCCCGGTAATATGTTGAGGCGTTCTAAGAGCTTAGAAAGAGTAGGGAGTAGTAAAATGAGGCTATAGCTAGAAGGAAAGATGGGTTGAGCGATTGTTTCTTAAAGAGGGTACGAACGATTGTGGATTTCTGATGTAAAGGGAAGATAAGACTGTTGATTGACGAGTTAAGCAAGGTTGTGAGAAAAGGGGATATCGATGAGCATGTGGATTTAAGTATGTGGGTAGCCAGGCGATCGGCAGGTGAGGTTTTGTTGGGCAAGGACATTAAGTCAAATGAGACTTCGTTAGGTGAGACATGGATAAGATGAACGAGTTTTGGGAGGATTAGTCTAAGCTGTTCAGAGTGGGATAGGACTGAGAATGGGGTGTGAGAGAGAAACGTGGATAAGTTGGCCTGGAGAAATGACCAATAATCATGGTGATTGATGTTGCAAGACGAAGAGGAGCGAGCAAGGTTTGAGTTTTAATTATGCCAGAGAGTCTTAGAGTTAAATGAAGTGATGATTTTATGCTGCCAGAAGAAGTTGCATTTGGTACTTAGTAGGTTGAGATGAGACCGGCGAAGAGCAAGATAGGAATCCCGGAAAGACGGAGTGTTTGAGCGGAAATCACGTCTGAGAGAGCGGTGATATACTCGATAAGCATAGCGGAGTCGACGCTTTGAGTGTAGGCATCGGATTTCAAACCATGGGGCAAGCTGCAAGCGACGGTGTGAGTGAGTTTTGAAGGGCAAGAGGAGATCGAGAGTGGATGTGAGTTCAGAGTCGAAAAGAAAGGCGAGATCGTGAGGAGAGTAATATGTTATTGCGGGATAGTATAGCGACGATTTGAGTAAGGCAGAGCGAAGAAGGGAGAGGTCAAGATTTCTCAAAGGGCAACGTAGGATTGTAGGTGTGTGAGGAGGAGTGTGGTTGTGAGTGAAATCAAGGGTGACGAGAAAGTGATCGGATAGACCTGGATAGGAGATTGACAGTGAGGTTTAAGCATCAATATGATCGGGAACAGCGATGATGTCGAGTGTTCCGCCAAGGATATGTTCTGAGACAGTGGAGATTAGTTTGTAATTGTAGTTGGATGGAATCTTGATGAACCGGATGGAATCGGTGGAAGAGTTGCGGTCGAGGCAGATGATGTAGTCGCCAAGACTGATTGAATGGATTGAGGGCAAAGAACAGTGGGACAGACGGTCAGCGAGTTTGGTAAAAGTACGGTGATAGGAGCAGATGAACCAGGACGCTATACAGTGGCGAGATCTAGAGTGATCGGGTTAGAAGAACGACAAGTGAGCAGTTCAAAATAGCAAGGACTGAAAGTGGAAGTGGTTTTCAATGTTTAGACATTGTTAGACACAATGTCTAAACATTGTGTCTAACACAATGTTTAGACATTGTGCTACTTGCGAATGCGACAATGCCGCCATGATTAGAGAATTTAGAAGAGGATTTGCTGAGGGGGCCAGCGGATTTGACTAGTGGGCAACTGGCAGAGAGCAAACGGCGGATGGAGAGATGGTCAGAAGCGGAGGGCCAGAATCCGGTGAGGCATTTGAATCATTTGTTGCATTTATTGCAACAAATGTTGCAATCCTTTGAAAAATAATACTGATTATTTATTTGTTAGCTGATTCCTCACACAAATCTACTCTTTATTATTTTATTGCTTCTTACATATTTGATTCCTTTAATGTTTAAATTTTATTTTGTTGAGGCAATTTCATTCTTGTGTAGCCTCGTTACTTATATGGGACTTTGAATATAGTTGAATTCTATAAATTAATAATCGCCGCAGATGTCCCTACTAACTCAGCTGTGGCTCTTGCTCGACGTGTCAACTACGGAAAATCGATGAAAAGACTTTGTTGTAATGGATTGGCCCCGGTCAATGAGACAGTTCGTGAAAAACTGCTTAATCTACACCCAAAAAACGTGATTTATCGTTTACAATCGGATACTTGCCTTGATGCAGGCTTTCAAGTCAATTCTTTGATTGTGGATTGCAGTCTCGTGAAAGCAACCATTTTCTCATTTCCCTCGACGTCAGCGTCTGGCTGCCTAGGACTTCGCCCAGAGCATTTACAAGATTTACTAACATCAGATTTGTCTGGATCGTTTTTGCAGCGAATCACGTCCCTTGTGAACACCCTTTTGGGTGGGGAGGACATGAATCTGTGGCCAGATACTTATGTGGTTCGAATCTGATTGCACTTGTGAAAGAACCCGATGGAGTGCGTCCTATCGCGGTCTGGGAAACGCTTAGACGACTCTGCTCAAAATGTGCATGTCGTAAACTCAGCACAGTCTTTTTGTCAGTGTTGCAACCAACTCAGCTCGGGTAGCAACTAAAAACGGGGTTGATAGCATAATACACATTGTGAGAGATGAACACACTCGACGACGCGATATGGATGACTGGGTGTGGGCTAAGGTTGATCTCAGGAATGCTTTCAATTCTATCAGCCGACATGCCATATTCAGTGTAATTCAACGATCTGTCCCGCAATTAATGTCGTGGTTGAGATACTGCTACTTCGAGCCATCATTGCTTCGATTCGGAAATTTGGAGCCCCTTCGATCATGTCAAGGCGTACACCAAGGAGATCCCTTAGGACCGTCTCTTTTTTCATTGTCAATTAATGATCGCATCACTTCTGTTGGTTGCTTACATGGAATACATTTAAATCGCTGGTATTTGGGTGACGGCATAATCGGAGGGCATCCCACAGCAGTAGCTGATGCGCTGCCTTACCTAGAAAGAGAGTTTGCTCTACTCCGTTTGGACCTTAACTGGCAAAAGACCGAGATTATAGGCTCTGCCGTAGCCTTGCAAACTTTCTCAGAGGCATGTGCATCTCAACCAATACTTAATGAAAGTAAAAATTTTTGCTTGCTCGGCACACCTATAGGGTGCCAAGATTTCGTTAATGATTAGCTGATGAGAGTAAATTTGCCAAAGCTAAGAAGTCAAATCGATTTGATAACCACTATTCCTGATACACAGGTCGCGTACTTACTACTGCGACATTGCGCCAGTGCCCCGAAAATAAATCACCTGATGAGAACGATTGATCCTGACTATGGCAACACGTTTTACAAAAGTTTTGATGATTCGACCATTTTTTTTTAATAGTCACATGGTTCTAAACAAAATTAAAAGCGGAAATTCGACCATTTCCGCTTTTAGCGAGATGACGTCTGTCCAGCTTAATCCTCAGATACGAACCCAAAATACGCTTTCTTTAAGGTTGGGTGGCTTCGGGATCCGCGAAACTGTGAAGCATGCACATTGTGCGTACATCGCCAGTGTACAAAGGGTATGTGCCGAATAGGGACTTTCTGTCAATACTTTCCCAGTACTATCTGACTTTATCGAGAGATTATCTTCACTACATGAATCACCACCAATAATGCAATCTGACAGTCAACACAAGCTATCAATGCTCCTCGATAATAAAGTTCACGAGCAAATGCTTACGGACGTTCACCACTTCAACAGAGCTCGATTGCTGGCTGTGTCACGCCCTCACGCCAGTTCCTGGTTACGAGTGGTCCCAAATAAAGCGCTCGGAATGGACATTCCCCCTTCGCAGTTTTGCGCCTTAACTCGATTTTGGCCTTGTGCGCCTCTTTTTTCACCTGGAGATCGGTGCGGGCGATGCTTTCTCCGTGGTGATTCAGTCCGCCTACATGCGCTGACCTGCCAATATGGGGGTTACCCGGGACTGCGACACAACGGAATTCGCGATGTGGTCTTTCATGCCGCTCAATCTGCAGGAATGCATGTCACTTTGGAGGTAAGGAACCTTATACCAGACCTTCGTGAACGACCTGCAGACGTTTTGATTCATGGGGACCCTCCTCGTGCAGTTGATTTCGCTGTAACACATCCACAACAATCAGCGTACATAGCAAACGCATCGATAACGCCAGGCTATGCAGCGACAATGTATGCAGTCAATGTCAAGGAGAGGAAGTATAGAGCACGTATGGAGTCCGCTGGTTATCAATTTATACCGGCAGTAGTAGAGACGTATGGGGGCTGGAACGACCAAGGCGAACGTCTTATGCGATCGATAGCAAGACAGATATCCGCCACAACTGGGATCGAATATCATAAAACGTAGATCACCTATTCCAAAGAGCATCGTTGGCCCTCATGCGCGGAAATGCTCGGGCAATCTTAGCGTCGTTGAATGGACGCATCCACCCACTATCTGATGCCCCACAGACGATAATGGAAACACCGAAGCGTCGTATGTTCAATACTGAACCATACAATGATATCGCTGGTATATTAACTCGACTATCATCAGTCGAAAGCGAATCATGTGGGGTTCCGTTGCAAGCATTGGACGCGCCAACCGAATCAGCTGCAAATACGGCAAAGGAGACAAGCCAGGTAGACGCCGGCGGGGAGGATGTGGCGAGCTTGGACACAAGCCGCTCGTGGCGGAACTGAAGAGTTTGTGAAGAGCTTACACTAAATAATTTATATTAAAAAAATAAATAAATTAACTATTGTTTAGCCCACTAATGATAGCACAAATTTACTTTTTTTATTTTGCTCCTTTTTATTGTTTGACCTCATTTTTTATTTATTTTTCGATATATTTGTTTAGTCAATCTACAAACACTCGCCTAAACTAATTATTTTATATTTGTATGTACATACATGTTGTGTTCACTTTATATTTTAGAGTTGATTATTTATAATATAACTTTATAAAATATATTTTTTCAGATCATTTAGCTAAATCATTTATTTTATATTTCTTATTAACGTAATAATATTAATAGCATTATTTTTATATTTCCGGTTTAAATTATTTCAGAATGAGTCCCCGTTTTCCCACAGTCGTGGTGCCGGTGGTTTCAATCGTGGACGCGGGTTAGTAATTGTGCTTTGCATCAATTGATTTTAACATTTCTACCTTACCTTTGATTTTTTTAAATGCTGATCTACCATATATGCAACGCAAAATTTCTGATATTATTAAATAATCAGATCAGCTTAGTGATTATACGTATTTTATATTATTTATGAATTAAAAATAATGCTAAATAAAAATAAAATAATTAAATAATAAATAATTGTTATAAGATTGTTATTTCAGAATGAGTCGCCGTTTTTCTCACAGTCGTGGTGCCGGTGGTTTCAATCGTGGATGCGGGTTAGTAATTGTGCTTTGCATCAATTGATTTTAACATTTCTACCTTACCTTTGATTTTTTAAAATGCTGATCTACCATATATGCAACGCTAAATTTCTGATATTATTAAATAATCAGATCAGCTTAGTGATTATACGTATTTTATATTATTTATGAATTAAAAATAATGCTAAATAAAAATAAAATAATTAAATAATAAATAATTGTTATAAGATTTTATATAAATTATATCAAGTTTAAATAAAAAATTGAAATTTAAAGTAAAAGTCAATTTTTATGAATTTACTAATAAATAACAGACAATGTTTCAGAATAAAGATTAGAGGTCATCAGGAAGCAATGATGACCTCAAAAGTAGGCACGGTTATATTTAGTGAAGACTTCCTTACAAAAGCAAATTCTGGGCATACCCAACGAACCCTAATACTACCTTTAGCTGTCCTAGGTATGTGTGGTAAGCCTACTTTGCCAATGAATCTTAATAACTTCAAGGTAGTGGTCGGTTGACAGTTTATCCCCCTCTTCACACGTTGTTAGAACATATCATCTCAGATTAAATTATACGATTACGTAATCAATCATTGATAATTGACTACGAGTATCATAATGCCATGTGCATCGGTGTATCTCTTTATATTCGAACATGATGTTGGTTCTTGACAAATTGTTACGAGAATAGAAATTCAGCAAATCAATACCACTCGCGTTCAGATCATTGTTTATCTTCCTCCTTACTACTCCCTTTCAGGTAGCACAGTAATTGCGAATGTGAACATTGAATTCGCTTAATAAAATGAGAGAATCACTTATATTATCACTTATATCTTAGGTTGGTAGAATTGATATTGGGCGATAAGATGAAGGAAGAGAGGGGTCAAGAGAGGGCTTTTTAAGTAGGGGACGAACAATGGACGTTTTCCAAAGAACAGGAAATATTCCATTCACTATTGACGAGTTAAAGAGGCTGGTAAGGAAAAGTGTGAAGTCTGTTGACAACAATTTGAGAATTCGAGTAGGGATGGGATTGGCAGGAGAGGACTTACAAGTTAACGAAATAAGAAGGCTATTGCGTCAGGAACAATATGAATATTGTTCCTGACGCAATGATATTTGATAATGAACAATAGCAAGGGAATTCAATGCACGTTTAGACGTTGTGTGTTTTGATTTTAAAGATGAACGATTCGAGCGGACGTTCTTGTACGTAAACAAATTTTCACCTCTTGCTCAATTGAACATCAATAGATCCCCGCTATCTTCCTTCGCTTACAATGAAACTCGGAAGCGGCAAAAGATGAAGAACGAGTAACTCTATTTGAACATGGAATTATTGTTTCTACGATTTTCTCTACTTCCGTTGGAATCGGCAAAGCGATCATGCAACTCATCCGGCATATGGCTGCCAAAGAGGCTCAGCATACTCATCAGCCTTACGCAGACAATTTCAGCCATTTGAAGAGGCGAATTGGATTTGCCATATACGTGCTACGTCAGCTTGCATGAGGAGTCCCAGATCTTCGAAAAACAAGATAGGGTCTTATAATAATAGCGTTTACTCGGCTATGGAATGTGTTTGAATTGATGACTGAAATATTCACGGGCCCGTTCGCGGGAACCCTATTTGTATATATTTTTTAATAATAATAAAAAATAAAATTATTATTATAAAAATCGAAATTCACTCCTTTTAATCTTTTAATGTTAAAAATAAATTTAAAATAATTAGCGGAAAGTTTTTATGAATGCATAATAAATAATATACTTTGTATTAGAATAAGATAATAGATAATACAATTTCAACAGAGTAAATACGTCATTAGTATGTATTTAGCCTCTGCTTTGTTGAGCGATGAATAGGGTCTAAAAACCTGATAGCATAGTAGTTCCTCCTGATGACCTCTGGTTCATATTTTGATAAAACTTTTTTTATTCATTAGTCTATTCATAAAAATTTACTTTCATTTTAAATTAAAATTTTTTATTTTAACTTGATATAAATTATAAAAAATCTTATAACAATTATTTATTTTATTATTTATTATTTATAATTATTATTTAATTTATAGAATTTTAATTTCGCTATATTATAGTTTTTAATTTTATAACTATATTAGAACGTAGACTCAGTTAACTGATTTAATTTATTTAAAATTTCAATTTTGAATTTTAACTTTATAAATATAAACGAATTATTTTTTTTGAAAAATAGATATCAACATACTACTAAAATCAAAACATTAATCGAAGGGCGATAGCATTAAAAAATTAGTTTTCCTTCAAAAAAATCGGTAACCTATAGATCGCTTAGGCATTCGAGTATTCAAGCGGCATTGCCTCGCTGAACAGCTAGGCTTAATAGCTGCCTAAGGAAAGCCGTTGATCGAATTTCACCCATGGTCCTGGACATCATACAATGTAGTACAATTTATACGATGTAAATTATATGAAATGTTATACAACAATTATTAATTATTAATATTTTTTATAATTATTTATTTATTTAATTATTTTATTAGTATTTGACCCAACTTATATTGATGATAAAGAATGAATTGATTCCAGTCCTACTAAATCAAAATGTAGATGACAATTGGAATTTGATTCTCACCATGCCGATAAAGTTAGGGGGATTAGGAATATATGATCCAACGTTTACAGCTTCCTTGGACTATTACAGCTCACAGATGATGTGCGAAACCTACGAAACCGAAATGGGAGAAAATGAGCTCCGCAACATTCAAGGAATTGATTATGCCGCCTTACATCGGATAGAATCACCTCATTTCGTAATGGGCTACAGCAATCATCCCTATTAACTGAACCTATCAGTTTCAACCGTCTTGCGCATATTTGTCGGAACGGCGCTTCTTCCTGACTAAGTGCGTTGCCGTTATTAATCGATAATTTCCGATTGTCTCCTCGTGAGCTTAAGGATGCTATTTGTACCGATATGGATGGACTCCAGTAGATTTAGTCAAGAACTTGTGCAAGTGCGGTTCAAGTTTAGATATGCCACACGCTATGAGCTGCAAGAAAGGCGGGCTTCCTACGATCAGGCACGATTCGATTCGTAATTTAATGGCAAGCGTCATTTCGGAAGTATTTCCTTGTGTAAAAATTGAACCAACATTATCTTCAGTGCCGACTGGATTTTCGATGGAATCAACTACAACGACTCTAGATTCGAATGCACGATTGGACATTTCGTGCATGGGGTTGGGAGTATTTAGATTTGAGAGGACATTTTTTGATGTCACTATCTTCTCTACAGTTGCTCAATCTTATGTCAACCGCAGCCCATCTTCTTCGTTTTAATATAACGAATTAAGAAAGGTAACAAAATACGAAGAACGTGTATGCAGAATCGAACGTGGATCATTCATTCCGTTAGTATTTTCGACAGTGGGCGGTTTTGGCGGTGATGCTGGAAGACTTATCAAGACGATTGTTACGGCGATGTCACAGAGAAGCACTTCAACTTACCAGACAATGTTACGAAGATAAAGAGTACGTTGTCTTTTGAACTTGTGCGTGCATCATCTGCTTGTATGCTCGCGTCACTGTCGACCCGTGAAAGAGCGACTTTTATAACTTAAGAAAAAACTGACTAACTTAATCAGTTTTTCATGTAAAATTCACTATGATATTACGGCCCATTTGAGGGTAACGATTTTTGTACATTCTTCAATAAATTAATAATTTAAAAAATTATTTATTTAATTATTTAAATTTTATTCATAATTATTTTTAATTGACAAATAGTATGAAATAGCTTGACTCAGTTAGCTGATCTGATTAGTCTTTATTGTGAAAATTTTTAAACTTATCGTACACTGCTATCAACATTAAATAATCATTATTTTACAAAATTAACGTAAGATGCACCAAATTGAATGCAGCAATCACCAACATGACATATATCATCAGCTTCTTTGTACGTTGCATTCGAGGTTGCAAGTTGATTTTCATTAGATTTCTTAAAGCTTTCTGAATTACCTGTTTTCAGCATGACTTTTTCTTTCGTTGCGTCAATATAAATTAAATATTTATAGTTTGAAAGTGGGGTTGCGGTTTTTTTTTTAATTGTTTGTCTATGCTGGGATTTATAATTCAAAAGTGCTTCACATCTGCATACATGTGAACAATAAATTTGGCAATTGCTATTACCTACAATGTCATTATCACAACTAGATAACATACTATCTGTATCACTATAATACAAACTTTTTGACAACATATTAGCCATATATTATAAAATAATTTATTTGAATTAAGTTTTTTTATTAAATTGTTTTCGTTAAATTTAAATGGCGCTATTTTACCAAATATTTTAGTATTTTTATATCGTTAAGATAACATATTTACAAGAAACATATTTTCGCATGAGCATTCATGCATACCATATAATATAAAATATAATACATTTTATAATGAAATTTGAAGAATTAACAATTTGTAACGATATTGGTTTTTTTAAATCATTTAAATAATTTAATATATACATATTTTAAACTAGGTTATTATAAATATATCATCAAACAGAAAATAGTAAAATATATAAATCAACATAATAATATTAAAAATAAATTCTAAATCATTAGCGGAAAATTTTTATAGATGGATAATAAATAATATACATTAATACTGATCCATTACGTGTACGTACATCTGTAAATAACTCATTGATATTTTAAATATAACGATTCCAGACAAGAATTCTTATTGATACAAGTTTACACAGCAAATATTAATAATAAGGTTTTATTCATAAGAATTTCACAAGGGAATATAAATGTCAGAAAATAAATAGATCATCCAGACAGAAAACGCAAGAAGCAGTCAAAAGCTTCGTAGTAGTCTTCCATCTAAGTTAGGCTTAAAAAAACGTGTGCGTTTTCAAATCTTTCTGGGGGACGTCCTCTAGAAAAGAAGACTAATCCCTAGATAACCCAAGTGCCCCAGGGCGCACCAGGGTTTTCCCATTCAATTGCAGATGCTGGGCCCGTTTCAGGGCCCACCTAGCTCTTGTAATGATACGTTTAAGTCTATCCAGGTCAGCTTTCGTCGACCATTTCACCGTAACGGTGAACCCCAGGTATTTTACTCGACTTGTGAAGGTGGGGAGTGGTTCAGAGGCAAATATGGAGGAGAGCGCAGAGAGTGCTCAACTCTTAAGTTTTTGCTTTGTTGCAGGGGTGCCATGAAAGACAACCACCTGCGATTTGGCGGAGTTTAAAATAAGATTGGACTTGGGTAACTGATCTTTAAATCTTAAAAATAAACGGCTGATGTCCGAGACTACGTATTTTCACCTGCGTCCAGAGAACAGGGATGTGGTATCATCAGCGTATACCACAAGATCTTGTTCGCGTTTAAATATTTTAAAGAGTTCAATGGAGGCAGCAAGAAACAAGGTAGGAGAAAAAGGGGATCCTTGGGGCACACCCGTAAAAGGGTAGAGCTGACGCGCATCAGGTTTATCCTCATAAAAGAATCGCTTGGTGTACAACAGTATCTCCACCCTGTTAAAACTTCTCGCAGGCACCTCGAGGGACCTGAGAGAAGAGATAACAAAGGGAATAGGGATGTGGTTAAATGTAGCAGAAAAGTCAAGGAAAACAGCTACAGGGAGTTGATGACTATTTTTTTGACAGAACTGATGCACTTTTCCCACTGCTGAATAGACCGAGCGACCTTTACGAACCCATGGAAACTTGGTGGGATTAAATTGCGCCTACTCAGATGATCGCGGATTCTACGCGCAATCGCTTTTTCGTAGATCGAAATGAGGGAATTTTGAATCGAAATGGGACGCAGATCTTTAGGACATAAGACCGGATTGTTCTTTGGTAAAAATATTCGTCTACTAATGTTGATGCCGGCCACATCAGGGGCGGCTAATAGCATTGTGACGGTTACTTCTATTATTTCTTCGCCTGTCAAAAACTGACAGACACGAGAAAAGTGTGGAGCGACAGATTTGGAGGCGCCCGGAAGAGGTCCCTAGGAGTTAAGGATATCTGAGACAGATCGATCCCTACTCCTAAAGTTTCCCCAAACGGGATTGGTTGAGGTGATTGAGTGGCTCCATAATTATGTAAGGATAGTAACTCATCCAAAACTTTTTCAAGGCCTTTTTTTCCAATTCAGCCCAAAGCTCTATCCTTCCAACAGACAACCTTCTCCTTCTTGAATATCTTCCAGAAGGAAGACTGGGCTGGATTTAGGGAAGCAATGCTTGCCTTATCCTTGCCCAGTTAAAACCTATATCTGGTGCTCCAATATTATTTCGAGAGAATTTGTCTGGCAGAAGTAGAGAGATTAGGAAGACGGATCATATAAGCTAAGGTCTTGAGTTTTGTCGAAGTGGGACTGAAAATACGACCTTTGTATGTAGTCGAAAGTATCGCGGTAGCTTACAAAGAGAGGTAGGAATTAAATTCGGTTAGTCTCTCATTACCAATTCTGGGGAAGCGTTGAATAGCTGCCTTAAAGAATGCTACTCTGATTGAATCAAAGTAAAATCTCTTTCGAAGCAGCGTATCCTCTTCTATCCGCCAGCGAATCAGGTCATGAGTGGTGGAAAGATGTTGTCGCGACTGCTCCGTGCAGTGGGGTTTCACCAACCACTCTCATGGAGCAGTAATAAGTCGAGGAGTGAATTCGTTGATGTGCAATGAAAGGTGGGAGACGGTGGTTTGTGAACAAACTGGCTCTGCGGTTTGTGAACCACGAACGGTTTGTGAACCGTTTCTGGCTCTGCAGAGTGCTGCATTAATCTAACGTCCCGTTATGTCGTTGAAATCACCAAGTATCATGTCATAGTCGCTATCAATAATCCTATCCAGGAGGTCACGGTTCTTGTGAATCTCCCCTGTACCGATATAGACATTGGCTAGACTGAGGCGTTTACCGTTCTTATTGGGTGAAACTACTAAACAAGACAGGGCTGGACAAGAACAGTTGAGTAGAAGGGACGATCTTAAGGAACATTTAACTAGGGTCAAGAGTCCTCGAGATGAATTGGAGTAAGGGGGATTATGTACGAAGCATAGTGGAAACAAATGTGCTTAGGGATGAATCGAGTAATGTCCTGGGGGAGACGGATAGACCGCATCTCCTGAAGAACTATAACATCTGCATCTTTACTAGATAGAAGTGTAAGGGTAGAATCTCCTCCTGAATTCCACTGAAGAATATTCAGTGAAAAAGGCTCACGAGTGGGTGGGATTGCCTCATCCCTAGACAAAGCTAGGGGCGGAAAGATGCCCTTCTCGCCACCAACTCCATCCTGGGCGAGCACTTGCCCACAAGCATTGTCTTCATTTCCCATTGAGGCGCTTTTGTCCTTCGCTTTCAGGAGTTTTCTGATCTTGATGGGGGGAACGGAATGAGTCGATGCACCCCTATTTTTAGATTCTGGCATAATTTGTTGTTTGGGAATTTCAAGGGAAGAGTGCAATGTCGAAAGTATACCGGCCGCCATACTTTCCATCTGTTTTAGTATGAATCGTTTAGTAGAATCTATAATATAGATGTAACGTTTTCATTGATCATTTAAAATGAAATACAAATGGAAGCTTTTTAGTCAACAGCACAAAACACGAAAAACTGTTTTTTAAAGCAACAAGTAGTGTTTTATAAGCAATCTTGTAATGATTAAGTAATACTACAATCACCGCCGATCAGCATACGACAGTGGTCGTGTAACAAAGAAGCGGAACATCAATAAGTTGCATCTGCATGGCGAAACGTTGCTTTGTGCCATTTGTATTCGTTCATACATTACATCTCCTCTTCACCACTGCCAACTTGCTCCAAATCTTTCTGGTCGTGTGCGTTTTCTTTCGCTTTGTCTCAATACGGTCATAGCTTGATTCGAATCATTATGTGGTCCATTCTCTTGCTGCAGATTCGCATCGGTATTGCTGCCTAGTGTTTCTGTAACTATTTTCTCAGTGCTGGCCAAATTCTCCGCGGGTTGTTCTAGATCGTTCCTCGTTGCATCGTCAGAGTTTCTTTCTTTATCGTTCTTTTCATATGTGGTATCTGATGTCTCTATAGCCGGCCAATCAAACCCACTAACCACTTGTCTCTCGGTTTCCCTATATCTTCGTCGCAATTGATCGATGTGCCCGCGAATATATCTACCATGGCATTCTACACTGTACGTGGTCTCCGAAGTTCGTTCGACTATTATCCCTGATTTCCATTTTATTTTATTATTCGGTCTGTACTAAACTTCATCTCCCACCTGGAAAGCACGTGCTTTACAACGTCGGTCGTAATATTTCTTTTGTCGATTCTGACTTTCCATTGCAGTTACTCTCGCTGGTTGAATATGATCCCACAGCTTAGACAAATTCCTTCCTATCATTAATCTTGCAGGCGTTTCCTTTGTTGAACAATTAATGGAATTTCTATAGCTCATGAGAAATTGCTGCAATCTTTTATTAACAGCGCCTCTTTCGCATCGTAGTAAAACACGCTGTTTGACTGTCTGCATCAACCTTTCTATCAATCCATTTGATTTTGGGTGATATGGCGTGGTCAGCCGGTGGCGAATGTTGTTATTTTTCAAGAATGTTGTAAACAACGCTGATGTAAACGGAGGACCGTTGTCGGAGACGAGTTCAGCGGGAACTCCCAATCGTGCAAATACTTCTCTCATTTTTGAAATTACCGTGTGCGCATGCAGTGACGCTATAGGTAATACTTCGGGCCATTTACTTGCCGCACACTGCATCAACAGATAATATTGTTCCTTGACCGGACCAGCAAAATCGACATGCACTCTTTCCCACGGACTACTAGTAATTGGCCAATTCTGTAGTGGGTAGTCCGGTGGAGTATTTCTAGATTTCTGGCATTCAGGGCAATGGAGCACGTATTTCTCGACCTCTTCTGACAATTTAGGCCACCATACATATGTTCTCGCTAAACTTTTCATTGCCACAATTCCAGGGTGTCCTAGATGAATATGATCTAATGTCTTCTTCCGAAGTTCTGAAGGAATTACAATCCTTCCCAAACACATTACCACCCCTGATTCTATAGATAGATCTTGCGCATGACTCTGATACGCCTTCAAATGTGTAGGCATTGTTGTTGGCCATCCCCTCGTAATATAGCTTTTAACTAATCTTAACTCTGCATCCAGATTTGTTGCTGACAAAATACTATCCAACGATAATCCGCTTTGCTCAGCTGCTTCATCTTGGATTAGATGTACTATTGCGGGATCATCATCGCCTTTAGTTTGTGTACTTTCTTGTTGTGGTAAACGTGATAACATCCGCTAACGTGTTCTCACTTCCTTTTATAAATTACAGTGTATAGTTGTACTGGTTTAGAATTGTCGCCCAGCGTACCAAACGATGATTAACTGTCTTTTGTAGGTTTCGCTTTTCACCAAATATGTGTTGCAACGGCTTGTGATCAGTTTCAATGATAAATTTGTAAACGGCCCGCTATGTATTGATGAAATTTGCGTATTCCGAATATCAATGCGAGCGCTTCCTTGTCGATTTGTGAATATTGCTTTTCCGCTGTTTGGAGTATACGCGATGCATATGCTACTGGTTTATACCCCATTTTCTCTTCCTGCAATAATACCGACCCAACACCATATTCAGAGGCATCACATGCTAATTTTAAATTCGACTTCCCATTATAGGGTAATAGTATTTTTGCGTCCGATAATGTTTTCTTTATTAAATCCCAGCTTTCTTCATGACTAGTATCCCACCGCCATCGTGTGTTCTTGCCCGTAAGATTATATAAGTCTATGCAACTACATCTCAGTCGTGGTAAAAATCTGTCCAGAAAGGAAACTGCGCCTAAGAAGGATCTTAATTGTGTTTTATTCTGCGGGCGTTCCATATTTTGAATTGCCGTTATCTTTGACGGTGATGGTAATATCTGATTTTGCCCTAACTGGTGGCCAAGGAAGTCAATCGTATCCTTACAAAAAACGCACTTTTCAAACCTAATGTGAATATTCGCTTTAGACAGTCTCTTCATCACTCTATGTAATTGCATCATGTTCCTCCTTTGTATGCGTTCCGATCAAAATATCGTCTAAGTACGTGGCCACTCCATTAATTCCCATCATCAAATTGGACATATATCTTTGAAAAATAGCTGGACTAATCGACAATCCGAATGGCAACCGCCGATATTGATAGAAACCTAATGGTGTTGATACCGTGAGTAAATGCCTACATTCTTCCGACACCTCCATTTGCAAATATGCATCTCTGAGGTCGATTTTCGAGTACCAGTGAGATCCTGCAATGGTCAGCATTATTGAGTCAAAGGTTGGCATTTCATACGACTCAATCGACAGGAATGGGTTAATAGTCACTCGAAAATCCGCACAAATCCGTATGTTGCCATCTTTCTTACGAACTATAACAAGCGGTGTAGACCATTCAATGTTGTCACGATCGGCATGCACTTGCTCCAAAATTTCCTCTTTGCACAACCGCTCAATTTCGGCGATCGTCTTATCTTTAAGCGATATGGGAATTCTTCTGTTGGGCACTATGCGTGGCGATGCCTGTCTGCTGATTACAATCTTTGCCTTGAAACCTTTGATAACTCCAACGCGGGTTTCAAACAGATGCGCGAATGGTTGTAAAATTTCTCGGATTGCTTGCTGGCTTAGATCTTCTTGAATCTGTTTAATATGAACTACACTTGGCCATTCCAAATTAAATTGTTTAATTAAATTATTTTTAGTTAAATAAATTGTTTAATTAAATTAAATTGTTTAATTAAATTATTTTATTAAATTAATTTTCCATCAATATTGGAAAAATACGTAAGTACTAATGATTTCAATTTTAGATCTTTTAAATGTAACAGAAAAAATTGTATAGTTTGTGATGTTATAAATAATAATTGTATCGTAAGTAATACGACAAACAAATGTTTTTCATTAAATATTAATAATAATTGTAACTGCAATACCGCAGGTGTAGTGTATCTAATACAATGCACATGTGGATTGCAATATATAGGAAAAACATATCAAATGTTAAAAACTAGGTTTAGGCAACACATATATAATATACAGCATAATAGTCAAACTATATTTCATAAACATATGAGATTAATAGGACATGATATTAAAAACTGTAAATTATTTATTTTAGAACATATTATCGAAGAAAACATTTCAATATTAAATCAAAAACTATTAGAAAAAGAAGATTTTTGGATTAAAACGCTTAATTCCATGTACCCATTAGGATTGAATGACGTGGTACAAGGAATTGGCAGAAGTAGTATAATACATAATAAACAACTATATTATAATAATCCGGTTAAACGCAAACCAAGAAGTCATGGTGATAAAAGGAATAGGAAAAATAGAGTTAAAAATATTAAAAAAGATATGTATATAAATGAACAATTAGAAATATTAAAACAACTTTTAAGTGATAATAAGCTAAAAGATCTTTATGTAAATATAAGAAGTTTTTCTAAAGATATCATATGTTCAATAAATCAAAAATTAATTAACGACTATGATAGGCTAAGTTGTATAATAGACAGTTATTGTAATACAAAATACTATAATCGTACAATAAATGTAAATAATAACAATAGAAAATATACATTAACCATAAACTTCATTAATAAATGTATAGATAACATAAATATAGCCGGACTTTTAAATAATTCTAAAAGTAAAGAAATAATAGGGTCAGATTTAAGTAAATATATTCCTAAAATAAGGTATAAACTCCTACCACCATTAGGACGAAAAATTTGTAATTATAATAAAGAATTAAAATCAATATGTAACGATAATATTAGAAACATAATGGAAACAGAATGCAATTGTAAAAGTCTTAGTTTTGATAAAATAAATGAACATATATGTACCCATAATCTAGAATTAATTGAAAATTGTGAATTAAGAAAGCTGCTATCAAAAAGGGTATAAATATAGATTAAATAACAACAACGACAAAAATAAAATTTACAGTTCGTTATATAATAACTTAAATGATTACTTTAGTAAGCTGATTAATAGTGAAAGCTCGAATATATCTAACGATAAAAATTTGGAAAGATTATATATTTGATAAAATTAAAAATAAAATGAAAATGAAAATAACAAACAATTATAAAAGGAAAGATAAAATAAATAAAGATATGTATAAAGAACTTACTAAATTAAAGGATAACTATATAATAACAACTATTGATAAAGCTAGTAATAACTTTGTCTTCATATGCAAAAAGCTTTATTATGATATACTAATGAAAGAGGTTAATTCTAATGATTTAAATGTAAATCCAACATATGAACGTAGTGAGTTGAGTTTAGAAATCAATTATTACAAGTCACTGTTCTATAATGGATAAAAAGGGTATAAAGGTTGAATTAGATAATAAAACTATACCTATATTATATTGGAATCCAAAATTACATAAAAATCCAATAAAACCTAGGTTCATATGTAGTGCGTTTAAATGTACATTAAAACCACTTTCTGTTTATATGAATAAAATACTTAAAGTAATTAAAGCACATTTTAAAAAATATTGCAAGGTAATCGAAATTAATACTGGTATAAAACACTATTTCAGTATTAATTCTACAAAAGAATTTTTAGAACAGACAAAAGGAATAAATTTTCAAAATATAAATACATACGATTTTAGTACGCTTTATACAAATCTAGATTTAGTAGATATTAAAGAAGCGTTAGTAAAATTAATTAATCTTATATTCGGAAAAAGATATACATATATATGTTATAATAATTATAACGCCTATCTAACAAAAATTAAACCATCAAATAAATATAAATATATGGATAAAATTGAATTAATAGAATCCTTAAAATATTTTGATAAATCAAAATTATTTAAAAGTAGGGACATCTATATTTAGACAAGTAAAAGGTGTTCCAATGGGTGGTAGCTGACTACCACCCATTGGAACATTGACTTGTTTTTAAGCTTTATAGAATATGAATTTGTTCATAACTGTGTAAAAACTAAATCTAAACAATATAAATATATGAAATATATGTTTCGATACATTGATGATATATGTGTATTTAATTCTAATAATTTTTATTCAATTAGTGAGCACATTTATCCAGAAAGCCTTATTCTTAACAAAACCAATATTAATGATAAAGAAGGTGTATATCTAGATATGAACATTAAATTAACATTAACTAAAACTACTATTAATTTATATCGTAAAGATGACATATTTAAATTTACAAGAAACATATTTTTGCATGAGCATTCATGCATACCATATAATATAAAATATAATACATTAAATAATGAAATTTTAAGAATTGCAACAATATGTAATGATATTGGCTTTCTTCAAAATCATTTAAATAATTTAATAGATACATATTTTAAACTAGGTTACTATAAAAATAACATCAAGCAGAAAATAGTAAAATATATAAATCAACACAATAATATAAAGAATAAATTTAAACTCTTAAGTGGCAAATTTTTATGGATGAATAATAAATAATATACTTTGCATTAGAATAAGATACTAGATAGTTATTTCAGAGGAAATACATCATTAGCATGTATTTGGCCCCGCTGCTATGTTGGGTAGAGGAGTTAGGGGCCGAAACCTGATAGCATAGCAGTTCCTCCTGATGACCTCTAATTCTTGTTCTGATACAACGTCTGTTATTTATTAGTCAATTCATAAAAATGACGTTTATTTTAAATTTTATTTTTTATTTTTTATTTTTATTTTTTAACTTGATTAAAATTATAGAAAATCTAAAAACAATTATTAATTTTATTATTTAATTATTAAATTTTGATTTAGCATTATTATGTTTTGTTTATTTTATAATTATATAACAATACGTAGACTCAGTTATCTGACTTGATTTTTGCGTATTTTTTTTAGTATTTTTGGCATATTTTTTATTAATGTGTTACGTTTGATATTCTAATATTTTGCATAATATTTAATAATATTTTTGAGTATTATTTATTAATTTTTAGCAATTCTTTTCTAATATTTTTGACTTTCTTTTTTCATTTTGGTGTATTATTTATTTATTTTTTGCGAATTTTTTATTACTATTTTTGCCTTTTTTCAAATATTTTTAATATTTTATTAATATTTTTGCGTATTATAAATCCAGATCAAATAATTATATAAGAAACTATATTTTATGACTAATGAAAAAACATTGTTTTACCAATCAAAACACCGCGTTTTTAAACAATAAAAACACTGCATTTATTATATTACAATAGCCAGAATTCTTTAACAAAATTACCACTGTAAAATTATTGAAAGCAGTTTATTTGACCAGTTAATCAACAAACGCTTTAGACCAATTAAAAAACTGTATTTTTTAAGCTAATAAAAAATTCCTAAAAAAGTTAATTTTAACAAGATTGCAAAAGCTGATTGTTAATCAATTAACAAACATAATTTGTTACAAATTAATTAATTCAAAGCTCAAATTTTTGTTTGACCAATTAATATATTTTTAATTAGACCATTCGTTAACAAATATACAAATCAAGTTATATTAATATATTAAATATATTATTTAATATATTAAATATATATTTAATATATTATATATAAATATATTTAATATATTATATATAAATATATTTAATATATTAATATTCTATACAAAATATAGAATTTTTAGTGGCAACGAAAACAAAACATTTTTCAACCAATAAAAAGAGATATTATACCGATCAATACACCGCATTTTTAAGCGTATAGAATCATTTGTTTACATAACAGAATTTTTTCAACATTAAAAACATTTCATTTTAAACCTATTAAAAACTGAATTTTTTAATTTATAAAAATACTGATTTGTTTAACCAAACAAAATATCTTATTTTCTTCCGATAAAAAAGATATTTTTGAGCAATATAAAACCTGATTTTTTACTAATCAAACTCCGCATTTTCTACCTATCTAAAAACAATTTTTGAAAAATCATAACATTTGGTTTTGCACACTAACTAAAATCATTAATTTGACCAATTTAAATACAGATATTTTTGGCTAGTCGAAACCGCTTTTTTACCTGTCAAAAAACGATATTTTTGATATATCGAGAACTCGCAATTATAAGCTTATTAAACAGTACTTTTAATTAAATACTGATTTTTTTAACTTAACAAGACATGGCATACTTTACCTAAAAATAATAATTTTAGACTAATAAAAAACAGTAATTTTCGACCAATCACAAAACCACATTTATAAACCTATAAAACCAGTATGTTTATTTTTATTAAATACGGATTTATTTTAACTAATCAAAACACCTTTTTTAATATCAAAAACTGTATTTTTGACCAACTGCAATACTACTTTTTTACTAATCAAAAAAACCTATTTTAAAATATATAAAAAACACTATTTTTTGATAAATAAATACTTATTTGTTTTAAATAATCAAAAGACCATTTTTAAACCAATAAAAAACAATATTTTTGAAAATTAAAATTATGAATTATTTAACTAATCTAATCATTGCATATTTTACCTTTCGAACAAATTATTTTTTTTACCAATTTAAGCACAACATTTTTTGCAAAAAATACCCCATTATTTAACGAACTATGAACAGATTTTTTAGACAAATCATAAAACCGCATTTTGAAAATTATCGTAAAACAGTTATATTGTCAAATAAAAATCTTGAATTGATTGTAAAGAAAAGTTTCTTCACTCCCTCCACTAATAAATAAAAATCTTGAATTTTTTGACTAATCAAAACACCGCATATTTTACTTGTTGAAAACCAACATTTTGACCAATGAATACACAGCACTTTTTACAAAAATATTTTTTATTTTTCAATTTAAGACATGACTGATAAATTAATCAAATTACGGCATTTACAAGCTTAACAAATCAGTATTTTTATTAAATAAAGAATTTGTTAACCCACAAAAACACAGCATTGTTTGCATCTCAAAAAACTTTATTTTATGACTACAGAAAAACCACTGTTACGACCATTCTGTAACAAATATACAAATAAAGTTATTTTTAATTATGTTAAACTTCATGAATTGGAAATTCACATTTCCTTCGCTACATGCGATTTCGCGAAAGAGTATGAATAATTCTTCAACTCAAATTTAAAGCATTTTGGTACGTTGCAGTACAAACCGATTCAGGCCTGTTTAAAAATTAATAATATATCTCCGCACTAAGAGGATAAAGATGTAGAATCACTCAAATGGGTATACAAATTATCAAGTTTCCGATCTGTTAAGAGTAAAAATGGTTTTCCTTTATTAATTGATTTTTGCTCGTCGTCGGTTGATCATGCAGAAATTCTCGCAAACTCCGTGTATAATCCATTTCTCAGCTACAATCTTAAATTTACCGTACTTGATGCATACGATCTCACTTACCCACACTGCAATGTATGCGATCAGTGGGGGCATTAGGGCACTAGTTGCCCCAACAAAAATACTGTAGAGTATGTAGCCTTGATTCCTGTCAAAGCTTAGTTAAGGATGAGAAATGCGGGGCTCTCTCCTTATGTTCAAACTTGGCCGGTGACCACCTAGCTTGGTCTCGCAAATGTTCCGTCTTTAAGAACTATATGATGAAGTTTTCTAGTCCGGCTCAAATTAATAAAGATGATGCAAGCTTCGTCACAACAGCTTCAAGAATATCAGACAATATCCTCTATTGTAATGTATGAACGAATGCAAATGGCACAAAGCAACGTTTCGCCATGCAGATGCAACTTATTGATGTTCCGCTTCTTTGTTACACGACCACTGTCGTATGCTGATCGGCGGTGATTGTAGTATTACTTAATCATTACAGGATTGCTTATAAAACACTACTTGTTGCTTTCAAAATCAGTTTTTCGTGTTTTGTGCTGTTGACTAAAAAGCTTCCATTTGTATTTCATTTTAAATGATCAATGAAAACGTTACAAATGGCGACGAGGGATGAGATACCCAGTAAGGGTGAGCTCTTATCATTGTTGTGGAAGCAAGCTGAAGAAAACAAAACACTCATGCAGACTATGAGAAGACGTCGTTAGAAGATAGACAAGGAAACTCAAAAAGCCAACCGGTATTATTTCGAAAATTTCTTGAAGATGAAGAACCATGGTCCGGATATTATGGCCAATTTATGCATCACGTGAACGCTATGAAATATATGGACGATAAAGATCGGAAAGAGATTCTACTAGCATCTTTTAGACCACAAGCATATGGGCTGCTCAAGAAATTAGTACCTACGATTGCTGAAGAAAACACAACTTACACTTGCATTGTTAAAACGCTAGAACGTCATTACCGGAAGACAGTTCATATTGTACCAGCGCTATACGAATTTGCAACGATCGATATGAAGCCGGGGCAGAATTATGCACAGTGAATCGCAGAAGCCAGAGGTCTAGCTAACAAATGCCGCTTCTTCTCTCCTACTATAGAAAACGAGGCCCAAGCGGTAGACGAGCGGTTAAGAGACTTGATTATCGCATGCACACCTCACGAAGAAGTCAGAAGGACAGCACTTCGTCCCCCAAATCCGACGTTGGACGAGGTCATTAATAAAGCCACTACATTTGAGATGACTCGAGCCACAACAATGTTGTTGCAACGAAACGATAGTGGGCAACACAAATCATTCGAGAATGACGTGCATCAAATGACAAAGATTCCACAAAGAACCAAATGCAATCGTTGTGGGTTGGTGCATCTACCGAATGCGAAATGTGTGGCAAGAGATGATAAATATCACAAATGTAACCGAAAAGGACATTACGCACGATGTTGCCGATCTCGTAATAGTACTCGAGTTGTACACGACCTTATAGAAGAGGATTTTGAAGAGGACGAAAAACTGGGAATTGCTCAATTGAGGATACATCATCAGGAAATTAATGAAATAAATAGAAGAGAAGACTACGCTCAAATTATAGTAAAGTTGAAAGGCCTAGAAGTAGCAATGGAATATGACACGGGAGCAGCAGTATCAACGGTACCAAGTTCAGTTTGGAACCAGTTGAAATGTCCTAGTCTGATTTCAGCAAGGTGGCTAAGAAGCTACACTGGCGAAAATACGCACATTAGGAAGATGCCAGGTATCGGTATAGTTAAATAATAAGATAGCAAATTTGAAGGTATAAGTCATTAACACCGACAATCATGCGTTGTTCGGTCGACCCTGGATCAAATTAAATCAGCTAACTGAGTCTACGTATTGTTATATAATTATAAAATAAACAAAACATAATATTGCTAAATCAAAATTTAAAAATCAAATAATACAATTCGGCCCCTAACTCCTCTACCCAACATAGCAGCAGGGCCAAATACATGCTAATGATGTATTTCCTCTGAAATAACTATCTAGTATCTTATTCTAATACAAAGTATATTATTTATTATCCATCCATAAAAATTTGCCACTTAAGAGTTTAAATTTATTCTTTATATTATTGTGTTGATTTATATATTTTACTATTTTCTGCTTGATGTTATTTTTATAGTAACCTAGTTTAAAATATGTATCTATTAAATTATTTAAATGATTTTGAAGAAAGCCAATATCATTACATATTGTTGCAATTCTTAAAATTTCATTATTTAATGTATTATATTTTATATTATATGGTATGCATGAATGCTCATGCAAAAATATGTTTCTTGTAAATTTAAATATGTCATCTTTACGATATAAATTAATAGTAGTTTTAGTTAATGTTAATTTAATGTTCATATCTAGATATACACCTTCTTTATCATTAATATTGGTTTTGTTAAGAATAAGGCTTTCTGGATAAATGTGCTCACTAATTGAATAAAAATTATTAGAATTAAATACACATATATCATCAATGTATCGAAACATATATTTCATATATTTATATTGTTTAGATTTAGTTTTTACACAGTTATGAACAAATTCATATTCTATAAAGCTTAAAAACAAGTCAGCTATAATTGGGCTACTATTACCACCCATTGGAACACCTTTTACTTGTCTAAATATAGATGTCCCTACTTTTAAATAATTTTGATTTATCAAAATATTTAAGGATTCTATTAATTCAATTTTATCCATATATTTATATTTATTTGATGGTTTAATTTTTGTTAGATAGGCGTTATAATTATTATAACATATATATGTATATCTTTTTCCGAATATAAGATTAATTAATTTTACTAACGCTTCTTTAATATCTACTAAATCTAGATTTGTATAAGCGTACTAAAATCGTATGTATTTATATTTTGAAAATTTATTCCTTTTGTCTGTTCTAAAAATTCTTTTGTAGAATTAATACTGAAATAGTGTTTTATACCAGTATTAATTTCGATTACCTTGCAATATTTTTTAAAGTGTGCTTTAATTACTTTAAGTATTTTATTCATATAGACAGAAAGTGGTTTTAATGTACATTTAAACGCACTACATATGAACCTAGGTTTTATTGGATTTTTATGTAATTTTGGATTCCAATATAATATAGGTATAGTTTTATTATCTAATTCAACCTTTATACCCTTTTTATCCATTATAGAACAGTGACTTGTAATAATTGTTTCTAAACTCAACTCACTACGTTCATATGTTGGATTTACATTTAAATCATTAGAATTAACCTCTTTCATTAGTATATCATAATAAAGCTTTTTGCATATGAAGACAAAGTTATTACTAGCTTTATCAATAGTTGTTATTATATAGTTATCCTTTAATTTAGTAAGTTCTTTATACATATCTTTATTAATTTTATCTTTCCTTTTATAATTGTTTGTTATTTTCATTTTCATTTTATTTTTAATTTTATCAAATATATAATCTTTCCAAATTTTTATCTTAGATATATTCGAGCTTTCACTATTAATCAGCTTACTAAAGTAATCATTTAAGTTATTATATAACGAACTGTAAATTTTATTTTTGTCGTTGTTGTTATTTAATCTATATTTATACCCTTTTGATAGCAGCTTTCTTAATTCACAATTTTCAATTAATTCTAGATTATGGGTACATATATGTTCATTTATTTTATCAAAACTAAGACTTTTACAATTGCATTCTGTTTCCATTATGTTTCTAATATTATCGTTACATATTGATTTTAATTCTTTATTATAATTACAAATTTTTCGTCCTAATGGTGGTAGGAGTTTATACCTTATTTTAGGAATATATTTACTTAAATCTGACCCTATTATTTCTTTACTTTTAGAATTATTTAAAAGTCCGGCTATATTTATGTTATCTATACATTTATTAATGAAGTTTATGGTTAATGTATATTTTCTATTGTTATTATTTACATTTATTGTACGATTATAGTATTTTGTATTACAATAACTGTCTATTATACAACTTAGCCTATCATAGTCGTTAATTAATTTTTGATTTTTTGAACATATGATATCTTTAGAACAACTTCTTATATTTACACAAAGATCTTTTAGCTTATTATCACTTAAAAGTTGTTTTAACGTTTCTAATTGTTCATTTATATACATATCTTTTTTAATATTTTTAACTCTATTTTTCCTATTCCTTTTATCACCATGACTTCTTGGTTTGCGTTTAACCGGATTATTATAATATAGTTGTTTATTATGTATTATACTACTTCTGCCAATTCCTTGTACCACGTCATTCAATCCTGATGGGTACATGGAATTAAGCGTTTTAATCCAAAAATCTTCTTTTTCTAATAGTTTTTGATTTAATATTGAAATGTTTTCTTCAATAATATGTTCTAAAATAAATAATTTACAGTTTTTAATATCATGTCCTATTAATCTCATATGTTTATAAAATATAGTTTGACTATTATGCTGTATATTATATATGTGTTGCCTAAACCTAGTTTTTAACATTTGATATGTTTTTCCTATATATTGCAATCAACATGTGCATTGTATTAGATACACTACACCTGCGGTATTGCAGTTACAATTATTATTAATATTTAATGAAAAACATTTGTTTGTCGTATTACTTACGATACAATTATTATTTATAACATCACAAACTATACAATTTGTTCTGTTACATTTTAAAGATCTAAAATTGAAATCATTAGTACTTACGTATTTTTCCAATATTGATGGAAAATTAATTTAATAAAATAATTTAATTAAACAATTTAATTTAATTAAACAATTTATTTAACTAAAAATAATTTAATTAAACAATTTAATTTGGAATGGCCAAGTGTAGTTCATATTAAACAGATTCAAGAAGATCTAAGCCAGCAAGCAATCCGAGAAATTTTACAACCATTCGCGCATCTGTTTGAAACCCGCGTTGGAGTTATCAAAGGTTTCAAGGCAAAGATTGTAATCAGCAGACAGGCATCGCCACGCATAGTGCCCAACAGAAGAATTCCCATATCGCTTAAAGATAAGACGATCGCCGAAATTGAGCGGTTGTGCAAAGAGGAAATTTTGGAGCAAGTGCATGCCGATCGTGACAACATTGAATGGTCTACACCGCTTGTTATAGTTCGTAAGAAAGATGGCAACATACGGATTTGTGCGGATTTTCGAGTGACTATTAACCCATTCCTGTCGATTGAGTCGTATGAAATGCCAACCTTTGACTCAATAATGCTGACCATTGCAGGATCTCACTGGTACTCGAAAATCGACCTCAGAGATGCATATTTGCAAATGGAGGTGTCGGAAGAATGTAGGCATTTACTCACGGTATCAACACCATTAGGTTTCTATCAATATCGGCGGTTGCCATTCGGATTGTCGATTAGTCCAGCTATTTTTCAAAGATATATGTCCAATTTGATGATGGGAATTAATGGAGTGGCCACGTACTTAGACGATATTTTGATCGGAACGCATACAAAGGAGGAACATGATGCAATTACATAGAGTGATGAAGAGACTGTCTAAAGCGAATATTCACATTAGGTTTGAAAAGTGCGTTTTTTGTAAGGATACGATTGACTTCCTTGGCCACCAGTTAGGGCAAAATCAGATATTACCATCACCGTCAAAGATAACGGCAATTCAAAATATGGAACGCCCGCAGAATAAAACACAATTAAGATCCTTCTTAGGCGCAGTTTCCTTTCTGGACAGATTTTTACCACGACTGAGATGTAGTTGCATAGACTTATATAATCTTACGGGCAAGAACACACGATGGCGGTGGGATACTAGTCATGAAGAAAGCTGGGATTTAATAAAGAAAACATTATCGGACGCAAAAATACTATTACCCTATAATGGGAAGTCGAATTTAAAATTAGCATGTGATGCCTCTGAATATGGTGTTGGGTCGGTATTATTACAGGAAGAGAAAATGGGGTATAAACCAGTAGCATATGCATCGCGTATACTCCAAACAGCGGAAAAGCAATATTCACAAATCGACAAGGAAGCGCTCGCATTGATATTCGGAATACGCAAATTTCATCAATACATAGCGGGCCGCAAATTTATCATTGAAACTGATCACAAGCCGTTGCAACACATATTTGGTGAAAAGCGAAACCTACAAAAGACAGTTAATCATCGTTTGGTACGCTGGGCGACAATTCTAAACCAGTACAACTATACACTGCAATTTATAAAAGGAAGTGAGAACACGTTAGCGGATGTTATCACGTTTACCACAACAAGAAAGTACACAAACTAAAGGCGATGATGATCCCGCAATAGTACATCTAATCCAAGATGAAGCAGCTGAGCAAAGCGGATTATCGTTGGATAGTATTTTGTCAGCAACAAATCTGGATGCAGAGTTAAGATTAGTTAAAAGCTATATTACGAGGGGATGGCCAACAACAATGCCTACACATTTGAAGGCGTATCAGAGTCATGCGCAAGATCTATCTATAGAATCAGGGGTGGTAATGTGTTTGGGAAGGATTGTAATTCCTTCAGAACTTCGGAAGAAGACATTAGATCATATTCATCTAGGACACCCTGGAATTGTGGCAATGAAAAGTTTAGCGAGAACATATGTATGGTGGCCTAAATTGTCAGAAGAGGTCGAGAAATACGTGCTCCATTGCCCTGAATGCCAGAAATCTAGAAATACTCCACCGGACTACCCACTACAGAATTGGCCAATTACTAGTAGTCCGTGGGAAAGAGTGCATGTCGATTTTGCTGGTCCGGTCAAGGAACAATATTATCTGTTGATGCAGTGTGCGGCAAGTAAATGGCCCGAAGTATTACCTATAGCGTCACTGCATGCGCACACGGTAATTTCAAAAATGAGAGAAGTATTTGCACGATTGGGAGTTCCCGCTGAACTCGTCTCCGACAACGGTCCTCCGTTTACATCAGCGTTGTTTACAACATTCTTGAAAAATAACAACATTCGCCACCGGCTGACCACGCCATATCACCCAAAATCAAATGGATTGATAGAAAGGTTGATGCAGACAGTCAAACAGCGTGTTTTACTACGATGCGAAAGAGGCGCTGTTAATAAAAGATTGCAGCAATTTCTCATGAGCTATAGAAATTCCATTAATTGTTCAACAAAGGAAACGCCTGCAAGATTAATGATAGGAAGGAATTTGTCTAAGCTGTGGGATCATATTCAACCAGCGAGAGTAACTGCAATGGAAAGTCAGAATCGACAAAAGAAATATTACGACCGACGTTGTAAAGCACGTGCTTTCCAGGTGGGAGATGAAGTTTAGTACAGACCGAATAATAAAATAAAATGGAAATCAGGGATAATAGTCGAACGAACTTCGGAGACCACGTACAGTGTAGAATGCCATGGTAGATATATTCGCGGGCACATCGATCAATTGCGACGAAGATATAGGGAAACCGAGAGACAAGTGGTTAGTGGGTTTGATTGGCCGGCTATAGAGACATCAGATACCACATATGAAAAGAACGATAAAGAAAGAAACTCTGACGATGCAACGAGGAACGATCTAGAACAACCCGCGGAGAATTTGGCCAGCACTGAGAAAATAGTTACAGAAACACTAGGCAGCAATACCGATGCGAATCTGCAGCAAGAGAATGGACCACATAATGATTCGAATCAAGCTATGACCGTATTGAGACAAAGCGAAAGAAAACGCACACGACCAGAAAGATTTGGAGCAAGTTGGCAGTGGTGAAGAGGAGATGTAATGTATGAACGAATACAAATGGCACAAAGCAACGTTTCGCCATGCAGATGCAACTTATTGATGTTCCGCTTCTTTGTTACACGACCACTGTCGTATGCTGATCGGCGGTGATTGTAGTATTACTTAATCATTACAAGATTGCTTATAAAACACTACTTGTTGCTTTAAAAAACAGTTTTTCGTGTTTTGTGCTGTTGACTAAAAAGCTTCCATTTGTATTTCATTTTAAATGATCAATGAAAACGTTACATCTATATTATAGATTCTACTAAACGATTCATACTAAAACAGATGGAAAGTATGGCGGCCGGTATACTTTCGACATTGCACTCTTCCCTTGAAATTCCCAAACAACAAATTATGCCAGAATCTAAAAATAGGGGTGCATCGACTCATTCCGTTCCCCCCATCAAGATCAGAAAACTCCTGAAAGCGAAGGACAAAAGCGCCTCAATGGGAAATGAAGACAATGCTTGTGGGCAAGTGCTCGCCCAGGATGGAGTTGGTGGCGAGAAGGGCATCTTTCCGCCCCTAGCTTTGTCTAGGGATGAGGCAATCCCACCCACTCGTGAGCCTTTTTCACTGAATATTCTTCAGTGGAATTCAGGAGGAGATTCTACCCTTACACTTCTATCTAGTAAAGATGCAGATGTTATAGTTCTTCAGGAGATGCGGTCTATCCGTCTCCCCCAGGACATTACTCGATTCATCCCTAAGCACATTTGTTTCCACTATGCTTCGTACATAATCCCCCTTACTCCAATTCATCTCGAGGACTCTTGACCCTAGTTAAATGTTCCTTAAGATCGTCCCTTCTACTCAACTGTTCTTGTCCAGCCCTGTCTTGTTTAGTAGTTTCACCCAATAAGAACGGTAAACGCCTCAGTCTAGCCAATGTCTATATCGGTACAGGGGAGATTCACAAGAACCGTGACCTCCTGGATAGGATTATTGATAGCGACTATGACATGATACTTGGTGATTTCAACGACATAACGGGACGTTAGATTAATGCAGCACTCTGCAGAGCCAGAAACGGTTCACAAACCGTTCGTGGTTCACAAACCGCAGAGCCAGTTTGTTCACAAACCACCGTCTCCCACCTTTCATTGCACATCAACGAATTCACTCCTCGACTTATTACTGCTCCATGAGAGTGGTTGGTGAAACCCCACTGCACGGAGCAGTCGCGACAACATCTTTCCACCACTCATGACCTGATTCGCTGGCGGATAGAAGAGGATACGCTGCTTCGAAAGAGATTTTACTTTGATTCAATCAGAGTAGCATTCTTTAAGGCAGCTATTCAACGCTTCCCCAGAATTGGTAATGAGAGACTAACCGAATTTAATTCCTACCTCTCTTTGTAAGCTACCGCGATACTTTCGACTACATACAAAGGTCGTATTTTCAGTCCCACTTCGACAAAACTCAAGACCTTAGCTTATATGATCCGTCTTCCTAATCTCTCTACTTCTGCCAGACAAATTCTCTC
>WNNJ02002128.1:0-15845 GCA_012934845.2 Pomphorhynchus laevis | reverse complement strand
AATCTTATATGTAATATAAGATTTTATATAATTGATATAAAGTTAAAATTTAAAATTGAAATTTAAAATAAAAGTCAGTTTTTATGAATTGACAAATAAATAACAGACGATGTATAGGAATAAGGATTAGAGGTCATCAGGAGGAACTCTAATAAGAAACAATATATAAATTTGAATTTAGACAGATCTGGGACACAAAGTAAATTAATAATGAAATTTTTATGAAATGACGAATAAATAACATGTGATATATCTAAGTGAGTTCTTTTCGTTTTTATTTGATAAACAAGTAGATAAACTCTTTCGATAATAATGATAATGCAAATTAATAAAATTTGCCATATTAGATTACAAGTAACGGATTGGGGGATTTTTAAAATGATTATGCCACAACAATCTGCATCATTCTACTTTTGAATATCAGTTGAAATTTTAAATTTACTTTCAATATTTATAACATATGGTTTGTATAGTCAATAAGATATAGCACTTATGTGTCGCTAGATTGAGCTACAAATATCAGATTGGCCATTTTTAAAGTAGGTTATTGTTACATCAACACTGTTTTAGTAGGGCTCTTTTACTTTCGAGATTTTATTTTTCGTTTTTAAAGTAGGTGAATTATTCTTATACTATTTTAGTAGGCCTATTATATTCTCTAGATTGTGCTACAAATATCAGATTGGCTGTTTATCAAATGCTAGGGCTACTAAAATTTGCTCTCAGACTACTTGCCTATCATCAGCTGAAATGTTGAAAATATACATTCACTATTTATGACACAAGTTTGTGATTGAGGAAGACGACGGCGTATCATATCTCCATGATGTACAGTAGTGATGGATGTGCAACTTCCACATTAACGTTCAAAGTCAAGGAAAGTAGGACCTTTAGTGCCAATCGATAATCAATAAAATTTCTGATATTTCTTCGATTTGATGGAAATAAGTTTTTGTTTGAAATAATAATTGTCGTTAAGGTAATTTATAATTTCAATTTTTATTTTTAATAATTCATATTATTTTTTAAAAATAAAAGTATTCTGAAATTATAGAATATTTGTATTTTAAAATTTGTGAAAAGAAAAAAACTTATATTGAAAATATCCATTTATTTCTTATAGATTTTTAAGTCTTTTTATTGTTTTATATTTATATATAAAAATATTTAAAGGTTTATGGGCAACTCTGGAGGAAATTCGGCAATTTCTGAGCAATTTTAAGCTAATTTAACCCAATTTAAGTTGGCAACATTGATGTATAATGCAGTAATCCCAAGCATAATAATTACTTATTTTGATATAAGAATGTACAAAAATGTTAAATGGTACAAATTGATCAAATTATAACAGGAGATTAAGTTAATCCCTAACAAAAGATAATCTTTTGTTATTTTAGGAAATATGCTCACCTTAATCTATTTTTAATTTATTTTAATTGCATTTTAATTTATTTTAATTATTTTATATTAATTATTATATTTATTTTAATTGCATTTTTTATTTTAATTATTTTATTTTAATTATTTTTATTTTTATTACTTTAATCTAATTTATTTTAATTATTTATTTTATTTTAATTATTTATTTTAATTAATTTTATAATGAGGAAAGCCATTTATTTTAATGTTTGTTCCGGTAATTGAATATAAGATTCGTTTAATATAAAATAATTGTAATAATAAATTAAATAATTGAATAATAATTAATAATTATTATTAATTATATCTATTAATCAATTAAATTTATAATATCTATTTTAATCTTTTATAATTTAATTATTACAATTAAATAATTGTAATTTTTTATTTACTAATAATTGCAATAAACGATGATAATAAATATCTGATTTGAAAGGATAAAATAGAAAACAAATTATATTGTTAGGTACGCAATATTGCATTCCTGGAAACTGTATGCATTCGGGCAAATGAAAATCAAATTACTAGAAAGATACACTACATTTATTTCACATTTATATTTTGTAACGCTTAAACTTCAAATCAATTTTGATAATGCAAATTTAAATCTTATTTTTATTAAACGACATTCATCCATCCAGCTCTTGGGATCATAAGGTGATTTTTGTAGTACTTGTTCAATTCATCAGACGAAGATTCAATTAGATCGTGCTTGCTATCTTTACCGTCGATGTTATCGGATCTCGCCACCTTTTTTAGAAACGCCTCGTTGAGATAGGTACTTTTGATTGGAATATAATACCTATGGGCTGAACTGCATACGTTTATAAGAATAAGCATTGCCACGAAATATCCAAGTAACATCTTTGGCTGCATCGCTCTTCTTAAATTTTGATCTGCTGATTAAATGGTTGGAGACAAACCATATATATACGAGAAACGATTAACGCAGTTACTTTTAAATTGCCTTGAGGTCATAACTGCTCACGCTTTGGTTGTTCAGATGTTAAAATTGGCTGTCCAATTGAGAAAGCAAAAATGCAAAATTTAATATTGCTTTTCTAATTAGCTTATACTATTGGCTTTAGTTATTTTTAATTTTCTTAAAAATATACTTTAAAAATCCATTAAGCATTTAGCAGAACATCTTTTCCTAACAAAAGCCATTTTGTCCGTTATAAAGTTAACGTATATTTGATATGTGGTGTACTTAAAGATGATGTTAACAGAGATATTTTGTCAGAAAAATTCGAATTCTCGCCAAAAGCGACATTAAATGACACTTTATTACATTTTGAGAAACTATAAGTTGTAAATGCAAAGTTAATTTAATTATAACGACATAAAGATAACACGAAGATGTGTTAGAAACAGATAAACGCTGTCAAAATGTATTTTTAATTTCTGTGCTGTAAAAATGGACGTTCAAGGTATTAAAAAAATTATATCAACGTAAAGTTAGGACACCCACCCGTGTATCCTAACTATTTACCTAAAAAATCGAATTAAAATTTTGAACTATTCACCTGTGTAATAAAAAATTAAAAAAAATATACGTTTGGAATTCCCATAAACAAATTGTTTTATTTCTTAAAAGTTAAATTTTATAATTTGTTCTTTAAAGTGTAAAAATGATTGGTGTTATATTAAATGTAATGTTAAACAATCATAAATGGAGCTAATTTTCTTCTTGTGCTATTCTTCTTGTATTTCTTCTTCTATTTTTAATTATATCAAAATTATATAATTTTGATCTGATCATTTAAATATTTCACAATTTAAGGCAAAATGGTTGAATTTTAGTTTAATTTTATTTCACAAAACATAATTAATATAATTTAAATTAATTAATTTACTTCTATATAATTAATTAATTTAATTTTAAATAATATTTTTTATTCGATGATAAATATTAAATTGCCAATATTAATTTATTTGAGGACTACCAAAAATCATTAATATCGTAAAAAATAAATTATTGTTAAATATTTAAAAGATGCATTTATGGCTTATCACCAAAGCTTTCTAAACTTTTTAATAATTTAATATCAATAAATTACAATACAGCTAAAACGGATCATAACACCTTCATCCGACAAGCAATGGCTGCTGGATAGGGTGACACATTAACCTGATTGAACTGATAATCGATCACCAGTTTCTTATCAGCAATATAGACTAAAATCAATTGTCCATAGCTTTGGCTCTTGTCTTGCAGTGGTATGCGACTTTTCGAAATTAACAATTGATATGTTTGCATCTATCTTAGCATTTATATCCATAATATAAGTATCTATCTTAATTACTCATTTATAATTAATCAATATAATCATTGATTTTAAATATTTTACAATAAAAAAATTAATTGTATTAATTGTAATATTTAAAATTAAATATTAATTTTAATTTATTTTTCAATAAATTAAAAATAGTTTGGTTTTATTTAATATTATAATATTAACAAATTTGTTCATATTTACTAAGAATAATTTATATTAAATTTATATATTATTACCATCAGTTTATATTTAATAAAAATAATAACTTTAAATTATCAAAAAATATCTTAATAAACCATTAAATGTTAAATTTAAATTTTTAAAGTTAACCATTTTTAATATATATCTCAAAATATCTTCTTGATATAAATTTTCTTTGTACTATCTTACAATTCTACATAAATATATAATTTTGATCTGATCATTTAAATATTTCACAAATTAATCAAAATCGTTTAATTTTAGTTTCATTACTTATACAAAACACCAAGATTCTACAAAATTAATAAATTTACAATATGTAATCAACGTAACGACAGTTTCTATTCGATAAAAAGGTTCAGTCCAATATTTTAATAGCTGCTGTTATCATCATCACGAACTCTACAGTCCCTGATGATAACAACAGCTATATTAGTTCGTGATAATGATAGCAGCAGCTATTGAAATATTTGACTGAACCTTTTTATCGAATAATAGAAATTGTCGTTTTTCTGATTCCATATTGTAAATAAATAAATTAAAAGAAACAAATGAATATTTTCAAAAAAATAATTAATTTAATTTTAAATAATATTTTGTTTAATCCGAGGAGATATAAAGAAATATAGAATTGCCGATATTCATTTATTTGATGAATACCAAACTCATCAAATACCGGTAATATGCCTAAAAATATATGAGAAAGGCGATGATTTACCAAATAGCATCAATTCATGCATAGTTTTTACTTAAAAGTAAACGTTTAGGTTTTCTAATAATTGTTAACATTAAAAATTGGAATTATCGCTATTTTGAACAAAGGCACGAATCAAATCAGCTTACTAAGTCTAAATATTTTATTTTATATAAATTAAATACTATATAAATTAAAAATAATGATTAATAAAATAAATAAACAATAATAAATATTTAAATAATTTTATATAAAATGCTTTTGATGTACTTCCTATGATGAAATTCGATTATAAAGTATCTTATTATAATATAAAGTTTATTATTTATTATTCATCTATAAAAATATCTCGATTAAGAGTTTAAATTTATTGTGTTGATTTATATATTTAATTATTTTCTTTAAATGATTCCTGATGACTTTAGTAAAAGTATGACTTAAGTTGGATTTCAATCGTTTCTAATAATATATGTATCGAGTTGTCTATTATTTATTAGTCAGTTCATAAAAATTGATTTTTATAAATTAATCGTTATATAAATATAAATTGTATAAAATCTCATATAATTACTTATTTTATTTAATAATAATAAATATTAATATTTAATTTATATATAGTATGAAATACTTAGTTAGCTGAATGTCTAATTTTATTTCATCTGAATAAAATATAATATCATATAATACTATTATATTAAAATCCACAATTATATGATTATTTTGCCATTATATGATAATTTAATATTATTTATAAAGTTTAAATAAGTTTTAATTGTTAAGTTTAAATTTTAAAATTTTTTAAATTGATAATAAATAATATACCTCGTATTAGAATATAATTGTAGAGGATCAAATTTCATTATAAATTTAGTTATTAACATGTATTTTGCCTCGTTGCTATGTTAGATCACAAATAGGTTCAAAAATACTGGATTTATTCAGTATAAATACTGGATAAATCTGATTTATCAAGAATAAAGTACAATTCATTTGTATATTTATTACAAAGCAGTATAAAACCGGATTAAGAAACAGTTCTTTTGAACGATGTATAATCCTTATTTTTAATACATTGTATATTGTAATAAATCAGGTCATAAAAATATCAGGTTTTAAACAATCTACGCTAAGATAAAGATATTTCCATTTTTTAATTTATATAACTGAGACTTCGTATAAAATACGAAGTCTCAGTTAGCTGGTTTGATTTATACAAAGAGAATTTTGCAATTCCTACGGGTTATAGTCAAAGAGAATTTTGCAAGTCCTACAATTTACAGAAATATTGGGTTTTGAATATTATTATATTATATAAATTTAAATTATTGGAAATCCTAAGATTACAATTAATCTTAAGATCGAAGCAGATGATTCGTGTACTTGGTCCCGCTATTATGTTCAATCAAGAAATAGAGCTAAAAACTGATAACACAGTAGTTCCTTTTGATGACTTTTAATCATTATTCTGGTACTTCGTATATTATTTTATTAATCAATTCATAAAATTTAATTTAATTTTTAATTTTTCATTTTAACTTTATAAATATAAATTTCGTACAATCTTTGAGGACAAGTAACTTTGGAATATGGCTCACATGTAATATTGGCAAATGACTTTTTGTTTGTAATATAGTGGAATGCTCAATCAACGGTTTCAGCAAATTACTTTGATAGCAAATCATAAAATATATGAATCAATTAAACTCATAAGTGGGCAAGTTTTGTGGATAGTAAATAATATAAAAATAAGATAATAATAAGATATTACGCGATTTGATAATGAAATAATCAAATTTCATTAGAAGAAATACTTCATTAGCATGTATTTAGCCCCACTGATATGTGAGATCGAGTAATAGGGGCCGAAACATGATAAGATAGCAGATCCTTTTGATGCCCTCTAATCATTATACCAATTAATATTGTTTTTATTAAAAATATTGACACCTAGATAAATTTGTTCTCTTATTGAATAAAAATTGCAAGAATTAAATACACCGAAACATATATTGCATATCTTTCTATAATTTAGATTTATTTTTTAAATAGTTATGAACAAATTAATATTCTATAAAGCTTAAAAATAAGTAAGCTATAATTGAGCTACCATTATTTCGCATTGGAAAACATATATTTCATATCTTTATAAAATAATGATATGAAATAAATATATTTATAAATAGATATAAATATATCTTTACAACTAGTTTAGAATATGCACCTATAAAATTATTTAAATAATTAGTAGAAAGCCAATATCGTTACAAATTGTTGCAATTCTTAAAATTTCGTTATTTAATGTATTATATTTTATATTATATGGTATGCATGAATGCTCATTCAAAAATATGTTTCTTGTAAATTTAAATATGTCATCTTTATGATATAAATTAATAGTAGTTTTAATTGATGTTAATTTAATGTTCATATCTAGATATATACCTTCTTTATCATTAATATTGGTTTTATTAAGAATGAGACTACCTGGATAAATTTGTTCACTTATTGAATAAAAAGTGTTAGAGTTAAATACACACATATCATCAATGTATCGAAACATATATTTCATATATTTATGTAATTTAGATTTATTTTTTAAACAGTTATGAACAAATTCATATTCTATAAAGCTTAAAAACAAGTCAGCTATAATTTGGCTACTATTACCTCCCATTAGAGCACCTATTACTTGTCTAAATATAGATGTCTCTACTTTTAAATAATTTTGATTTATTAAAATATTTAAGGATTCTATTAATTCAATTTTATACATATATTTATATTTACTTAATGGTTTAATTTTTGTTAGATATTCGTTGTAGTTATTATAACATATATATGTTTTCTATACATATTTATATTTTTTCGAATATAAGATTAATAAATTTTGTAATGCATCTTTAATATCTGCTAAATCTAGATTTGTATAAAGCGTACTAAAATCGTACTATTTATATTCTAAAGATTTATTCTTTTTGTCTGTTCTAAAAATTCTTTTGTAGCATTAATACTTAAATAATGTTTTCTACCAGTATTAATTTCGATTACCCTACGATATTTTTTGAAGTGTGCTTTAATTACTTTAAGTATTTTATTAATATAAACAGAAAGTGGTTTTAATTAACATTTAAAATCACCGCATATGAACCTAAGTTTTGTTAAATTTTTATGTAATTTTGGATTCCAATATAATATAGGTATAGTATTATTATCTGATTCAACCTTTATACCCTTTTTATCCATGATTAAATAGTGGCTTGTAATAATTGTTTCTAAATTTAAATCATTACGTTCATTTGTTGTGTTTATATTTAAATCATTATAATTAATTTATTTTATCAATATAAATCGTATGTATTTATATTTTGAAAATTTATTTCTTTTGTCTGTTCTAAAAATTCTTTTGTAGAATTAATACTGAAATAGTGTTTTATACCAGTATTAATTTCGATTACCTTGCAATATTTTTTAAAGTGTGCTTTAATTACTTTAAGTATTTTATTCATATAGACAGAAAGTGGTTTTAATGTACATTTAAACGCACTACATATGAACCTAGGTTTTATTGGATTTTTATGTAATTTTGGATTTTAATATAATATAGATATAATTTTATTATCTGATTCAACTTTTATACCCTTTTTATCCATTATAGAACAGTGACTTGTAATAATTGTTTCTAAACTCAACTCACTACGTTCATATGTTGGATTTACATTTAAATCATTAGAATTAACCTCTTTCATTAGTATATCATAATAAAGCTTTTTGCATTTGAAGACAAAGTTACTACTAGCTTTATCAATAGTTGTTATTATATAGCTATGCTTTCATTAAGTAAGTTATGTATACATATCTTTATTAATTTGATCTTTCCTTTTATAATTGTTTGTTATTTTCATTTTCTCTCTAATTCTAAGATATAAGTTTTCCAAATGTTTATATTTGATGTATTTAAGCTTCAACTATTAATCAGCTTACCAAAGTAAGCATTTCAGTCATTATTTAATGAATTCTAAATTTTATTTTTATTGTTATTATTTAATTCATATTAAATATGGTATAATTCTCGCGCGTTCTATTTCCTGCTGCATGCGGGCTCCACGATCACGAATCGGTGAATTTACTCGGCCCATGGGGAACGCGGTGACTGGAATAGCTTCAATTGGATGAATGCATTATTATTTTTTTTCTTTCTACGTTGGAATGTTTCATAACTTTTGTACATTTACGAATTATGACAGTAGTGGCCCATTTGAGGGAACCTTATTTTCTGTACATTCGGAATAAATATTATTATTAAAAAAAATTTAATCCATATTTATACCATTTTGATAGCATTTTCCATAATTCACCATTTTCAATTAATTCTAGATTATGGGTACATATATGTTCATTTATTTTATCAAAACTAAGACTTTTGCAATTGCATTTTATAATGTTTCTAATATTATTGTTTCATATTGATTTCAATTCTTTATTATAATTACAAATTTTTCGTCCTAATGGTGGTAGGAGTTTATACCTTATTTTAGGAATATATTTACTTAAATCTGACACTATTATTTCTTTACTTTTAGAATTATTTAAAAGTCCGGCTATATTTATGTTATCTATACATTTATTAATGAAGTTTATGGTTAATGTATATTTTCTATTGTTATTATTTACATTTATTGTACGATTATGGTATTTTGTATTACAATAACTGTCTATTATACAACTTAGCCTATCATAGTCGTTAATTAATTTTTGATTTATTGAACATATGATATCTTTAGAAAAACTTCTTATATTTACATAAAGATCTTTTAGCTTATTATCACTTAAAAAGTTGTTTTAATATTTCTAATTGTTCATTTATATACATATCTTTTTTAATATTTTTAACTCTATTTTTCCTATTCCTTTTATCACCATGACTTCTTGGTTTGCGTTTAACCGGATTATTATAATATAGTTGTTTATTATTTACTATACTACTTCTGTCAATTCCTCTTACCACCCCATTCAATCCTAATGGGTACATAAAATTAAGAGTTTTAATCCAAGAATCTTCTCTTTTTAATAGTTTCTGATTTAATATTGCCATATTCTCTTCAACAATATGTTCTAAAATAAATAATTTATAATATACTAGATCATGTCATGCTAATCTCATATGTTTATGAAATATAGTTTGACTATTATGTTATATATTATATATGTGTTGCCTAAACCTAGCTTTTAACATTCGATGTTTTTCCAATATATTACAATCCACATGTACGTTGTATTAAATACACTACACCTGTGGTATTGCAGTTGCAATTATCATTTATATTTAACGAAAAATATTTGTTTGTCGTATTACTTACAATACAATTATTATTATTTATAACATCACAAACTATAAAATTTTTTCTGTTACATTTAAAAGATCTAAAATTAAAAGCATTTGTACTTACGTATTTTTAAATCTAGTTGAGTACATGTAACTTAAGTTTGTTAAATATTAAAGTATCCTACTATGACAATGATTGATTTTGGATCAGAGGTAGAATTTTCCCCCCGGGGGGAAAATTCTACCTCTGATGAATAAAAAAATAAAAAATAAAAAAATAAAAAATAAAAAATAAATACATAAATAAATTTAAAAAAAAAATAAAATAAATAAATAAATAAAAATCGTTAATCATATTAAACTTTTATTAAATCAAAAATTATATACTGATATTTCTCACGATTGTTATAAAATAAACAAAACTCTTTAAGGAAATTGGGTCTATATGTAGTTAATACCCCTTTCTGCTTCTTTATTTCGTTTTTTATTTGGCCGTTAAAGGACTCCACAGACTGAGTATGAGCACCAGTATTTTTATCAACAAAATTATATTTATGACATACTGTCTTATGTTCATATCCATTTTTATTTAATCTGCTATACGACTTGTGCTCGTCGGTCATTATAGTCGAATGGGGAAGCACTTGTGAGGATATTATGGGTAGAATAGTGGTTTGTGCTTTATCCGCGATTACTCTAGCAAAGGATCTTTCAATTTTATCCCCGACCTCGACAATACACAAAGCGTCGGTTCTGTTTGTGTAAGATCTTCCACGATGAGACTTACACTTGTAATTTAACATGGTTTCATCTATTTGCACTATTTTTCCAGGGCCACCAAGTTTATCTTCACTAAAATCAGTTTCCGGTATCAACTTATTAAGTTTATAAAAAATTTTTCTAATGGTCCGATCCGATGTAATTTTAGAGGCTATTATTGAGTGTGTTGGCTGCTTCACACATTTCTTGATTAACACACGTAAAATAGTTCTAATATCAATCGAAAACCCATCAAAAAAACTTCCCTTTCGTATTGAAATGTATTTTTTTAAGTTTGTGCAGCCATTCTTATAACACCTCCAACCATATCCATCAATAGAACGTTTATAAAGACTAAGCTTCATATAAGTATCACAGATAATGCATTTCATAGACCGAACTAAATACCTTGAATCAAACAAGTGGTCTATAAAATCTTGCTGTGTTGAGCTAATTATTAGCTGTTCGTAGTGATCTAGGTTATCCATGGGGTAAATCTGAATTTTTTTATTTATAGTTTAGGAGGAAAAAAAAGTAGCTGTTCGTAGTGATCTAGGGGGGGAAATTTTACCTCTGATCGCCTAGGGGGGGAAATTCTACCTCTGATCCTTGATTTTTAAATCAATTGTACTATAGTTATCAATTCACATTTGTAGATAATTTACTTTTGACTATCAATGTGCATATGCCGTATGCATATATAAATCAATATCAATATAATAAAAATGACATTTATTTTAAATTACAATTTTTTATTTTATCGTTATAAATATAAATTGCATAAAATCTTATATAATCATTTATAATTGTTTATATGTATTTTATATTATTTTATAAATAATATAAAATACTAGAATAAGTTAACTGATCTGATTTGTTAATTTAAGCTTTATAATATAAAGCTTAAAATTTGACTTCTACATGTGAAGTTTTTGACTTCTACATGTTTAAGCTCAGCGCTTAAACATGTGACTTCTATGCGCTGAGCATTTAATTAAAAAAAGAAAATAAAGATAATGACAATTGTTTAAAAATCAATAACATTTGATTAAAAATTATAAAATAATTAAAAAATTATATTTTGTAAAATATAATTATATTTGTAAAAATTATACATTATATTGTATTATTAATGTCATTCACTAATTCAAAACTATAAATTCAAATACAGCCGTTAAGCAACAGCTTATAACAGATAACGAAAAAATATCGTCAATCAAGCAATTGTGTAAGAAATACCGAAAAAATGAATTAAGTCCACTTATAATCAAGTTAACTTAATTATAACTTAATTATAATTAAATTAATTATAATTAACTTGATTAATTAACTTAATTAAATTAATTATAATTAAGTTAACTTAATTATAATTAAATTAACTTACTTATTATTAAGTCAATTTATAATTAAGTTAACGTAATTATAATTAAATTAATTATAATTAACTTGATTAATTAACTTAATTATAATTAAGTTAACTTAATTATAATTAAGTTAACTTACTTATTATTAAGTCAAGTTATAATTATAATTGTTAGTAGGACGATACAGAAATGTTTTGATGACAAGTAACTTTGGAATATGTTTCTTTTATGAACGAATGACTTTTCGTCCGAGTGCAACGCTCAATCATCAATTTCATCAAATTATATCCATAACAAATGTTATAACTTTATAAATATAACTAAATTTAAAAATTATATGGAATCAAAAAGAGACAAGGATTTCTCCATCATTTTGGAAAATCGATGTAATCATTTCATTTACATCAAATTAATCAGTTTATAAAAAATATTGGGTTGTATAATTGGTTTTTTCAAGATACATGTAGTTCCATTATTTTAAATTCATTTATAATACAAAATATGTAGTCTCAGTAAAGTGATTTGATTCTTTTCAGTCAATCTGCTGGGTTTTGATGTAAACTTTGGGCATATCAAATGAGTTCATGTGGACCACGATAATAGTGCGACACGGAAATGGTTTGATGAAAATTTTTATCATTGTTTTCACTTTTATTCTATTTTGTTTTTATTTTTTTAATCAATTATTTTTTATATAAGAAAGATTTAATAATTTATTTAATTTATTTTATTTGATAAATTTATTTATATTATTGCTTTTATTAATTTACTTTTTACTGAAAAATATCTCTTTGAGTTCTTTTTCATTTTCTTCATTTAATCAATATAAAACAAAACTGAAGTAAAAAATATTGGGTTGTATAATTGGTTTTTTAAGATACATGTAGTTCCATCATTTTAAATTTGTTGATAGTACAAAATATGTAGTCTCAGTAAAGTGATTTGATTCTTTTCAGTCGATCTGCTGGCATATTGTTTCTATATTAATGCCCGTAATTTTGTGTACATTAACACAAAATTATTTATTTTATCTTCATTTATTCAATAATTACTTATTATAAATATGTAATTAAGTGTTTTTTATTATTGAATTAATTCATTCAATAATAATTTAATAATTTATGAAAATGATTATTTTATGTCCAATAATAAAGTTATAGTTACTACATTTTAAATTTAAATGGTATTTAAATTATTTAAAATTTTCATATTTTTCAATTTGTATTTTAAATTATTTTAAATTATTTTAATTTTAAATTATTAAGTCAAATTTAAATTATATCAGTTATCGTAGATTTTTACTAAGAGCTTTATTTATTTGAAATGTCAACAATTTATTCTTTAATTTTAATGTTTTAATATTTATATATAAAACTTTTTCTTTATTTATAAAATTTTGTTTCTTTCTTCGATTTCAAATTTTTAAATTTTGAATTTACAAAATTTTAAACTTGAAAATTTTCAAATTTTCAAGTTTTGAATTTTGATTTCTGTTTAATATTTTGTTTATTTTGTTTATACAATGATGCCCTTTTTAAAAAATAAAATAAGAATTCCATGAACGTTCTTTGTCGACGAAAAACCTGAGCTGAAAAAAACAAAGTTAGTGAGCATATCAGCGAGAATATGCATTAGTTGCAAACATAAACATTTTCATAGTAGCCCAAATTTTCGCGTTCTATCAACTTTATAAATATTGTAATTCGCATATGCTTTAAATTCATAATGTACATTTAAATTTACAGAAATATTTACTAAAATGAAAACAAGGTTTTCTTGATAAATTAGTAAAACACGTCAAACATACATTTTACAAAAAAAGGTAAAAACAGCTGGATAATAACAGAGAACAGATATGAAACATTAAAAAACTAAATTTATGGATACTAATAATCATTCTACAATGTAGCAATGATATCAACAGCACTCATATATTGCTATGAGTTAGTCGGTAATTCCACGAAGTAGTTAGAGTTGAGTGATGCTCGGGCAAAAATCCATAATCATCTCTACTGCAAGCAGCTGCATTATGATCCCATAAATCGTCATTTCGATTGGTAAGCAACATATCATTCTCCCGTCGATGTATATTCTGGTAGAGAATTACAGGATCGGCGGTTTGAGAAAATACTCTCCAAGGACCTCTTTTGTCAGTGTACTGAACGGGTGAAGGTTCAATGGCTCTTGCATCAAAGGTAGAATTCAATTGACTACGTGCTTGTTTTCGAGTGCTGATTATCGTACTCGAAATGTTTACATATCGATCATAAATATTAGTCTTAACAGAAAAAATACAATATATTGAACTATTTGATTTTTTAATTAAACAATATTGGCTTCTTAGCCGTAAAAAATAACTTCTAGAGTTTAATCCATATTTGCAACCGTAAATTTTAAAAATTTAAAATAAAAGCTGCTAAATATTGACGACGTGCATGTTTTCGAGTGCTGATTATCGTACTTGAAATGTTTACATATCGATCATAAATATTAGTCTTAACAGAAAAAATACAATATATTGAACTATTTGATTTTTTAATTAAACAATATTGGCTTCTAAGTAATAATGAATCGTTATCCCGTTAAATTTCAAATAACTTCTAGAGGTCAATCCATATTTGCAACCTTAAACTTTCAAAATTTAAAGAATTGAACTAACAACTTAATTTCATAAATTCACACATTGACAGTTTAACCATTTATGAATTTACAAATGTGAATTTATAATATTAATATGACAAAATGGTTAGAGTTAGACTACTTTTCAAAAAACATGTATGGACTTATTCTCAAAAACAGTAAAATTAACTTTCAAAATGACATTTTAAATACATTAATTAAAATACAATGTTAAATATAGTATTTAAACTATGAATTCTCGAGACAATGCATCGCTAACTAAATAAACATTTTGATATGTGATTCAATTTTGTTAATTATCAATGCCTTAAGCAAAGACACTTGTAACTAAATGGTGTATTTGTAATATACTAATCCAGACTCAAACAAAAAAAAACTCAAATTTTAATGCAATTTTAAATCTAAATCAAATAATAATTAAATCGACTCTAGCAAAATTAAAAAATTCTTTGATTTGATCTCATCAACTATTTCCTTGGAGTTTACGAAATTCATTCATTTACAATTGTGAATCAAAAGCTAATCTTAGAAACAAATCAGGAATCATTAACGCTATAGAATCGTAAAATATATTATCTATTGATCATTAACGCTATAAAATATTTACCATTTCAACGCTACGGACAATTTCCTGAAGGGTCGGTACATTATCGTATTTTTGCTGAATTTTACCATCGACTTGATCCATAGCGGCAAGACTTCTAAATCGAAGTTACATACTTTGTATTGAAGAAATAAATACCGGTTGGCTAAGACAGGTTCAATAGTAAGATCACTTTTTTCTTTTAGAGTATCACAACGCGATAACGGCCTGTAGACTTGGTGTGATCGCATCTTAATAAAAGTAATTCAATAATTTTTATTACCCGTCAATACTCACATCTTGACTTCTGGTCAGAGAGTGGGGAACATTGTTCATCAATCGATTAAAAGAGGACAATCTGCGATTGTTATCAACACTAAGAATAACAAATCATTTATACATTCACAAATTTTTCGCGTAAATAATCGTTACCGATTTAACAAAATAAAAAACAAACTTAGTTTACTATATATACTATTTATTATTATATATTATTATAAAATATATAAAATAATATTATATTATTATAATATTATATTATTATATATTATATTAATAATATATTATTAATAATATAATATAT